>ML826131.1:34607-57437 GCA_009831015.1 Picea engelmannii
GAGAGGGGGGGGGGGTGGTGCTACCGGTAGCACCATTTTTAAAAACGGGGTAAAAAATTGGACCCCCCCAAAAACAAGAACTCTGTAGAGTTCTCGTTAAGTTGGTAACTATGTTTAAAGAGAAAGAAGAATTTTGATCAGGTGCAAGATGTTGAGAATCCTCATGAGACATCGTTATCTTTTCTCCCACTTGATAAAGTTGAGGTTGTCCAACATTACTCTTCTCCTGTACATGAAGTTGAAGAAGTAAATGGTCTAAATGATGAAGAATTTAAAGATTTAGGTGAAGCCACCCCAACCTCTTTTCTTCCTACACCCGAAGATAAATAGATGGTCATTTTCAGTTTGGTGGTATTATGAAATAAACCTTGGACATTATTGGTGAACATATATACACTTTCATACAGACTAGGAGACGCAAATGGGATTTTGGTCGTCTCATTTTTTATAGATATCCCATTTACAACATTGATGGTAGCTCTCAAACAAAGGGGGTTGAGGTATCATCTTCAGAGGAATGGTATCCATGTGTGTATGATTCAGATGTTTGGCATCTTGATGATGATATGATTATAGATTTGTTTCTTCCATTCAAGGATGACCGGTCGTAGCATTTTCAAGGTAATTTTCAGTCATCCATTGGGAGTTGTGATGTAGACTTATTATATGAGGAATTTCAACCACTTTTGTCCTTGATTTTAGATGAACACTAGGAAATGGCCATCTGAGAGCAGTCAAAATATCACCCTAGAAATCAAAAGTATTTTCATATTGAATCCTTTAACAATGATTTATGGGTGAAGAGGAAACATATTTATTTCTCCAGCCATGAAACGATCCCTTATCTCTTTTCTTCTTCTCTAAGGAATCATCAATATTTCTTGGGATCTTTCATCTCTTCTCAGTATTTGGACAAATATGGCGTGCTAAAGAATTTTGAAAACAAGCCATCTTCCTTATAGGGTATCCCTCTTTAGAGATGGATTGATCAAGCTTGTGGCCATTCTCTCCAGCAGGATTTCCTCCCTCCCACTCCTCTCCATGAGTTTCATTCCATAATTGATTATCTATTTATTTATGCTCATGATTATTTTGTGCTCAACTTATCCTTGTTGTATTGCATGATTAAGCACATGGAGATATACCTTGATGAAATGGTGAACATATGGTTGCACTGGTTATATGACTTCACCTAACATCACCCATCACCTGATCTTCAGGGCCTCAGGGACCCAGGTAAGTAGGTAGGTTGTTACGAAAATATTCCCCTGCGAACACGTGAATTTTACCTTAGAGTACATATCCCTCTACCAAGACAAAAAACTACCTTTGGACACTACCATTCCTATCAATTCATTTTATCCATCGAAAAAGAGAGAAGGGAGAGTATGATGTACCTCACTTTCTAAGTTTTTCCAAGATGCTCCAATCCGAGAGTTCCAAACAGTACCTGCAATGGACAACAATACAAAAATGATTATCTCCGACTCTAATGGATTAGACAAAATAAATCGATCTATGAAGATTAAGACAAGCATATAAAAGTACATGTAAACACATACTAGAAGGAAATAGGCCAATTATATTAAAATGAAAACCCAAAGAGAATACTTACAAACATGGATGATGATGCAACACTCCTCCAAGCTCTCCTCGCCCAGACCCTTGCATGAATCCCAATATCATAAGTTTGATATCATTTTATGTCTCCTTCATAATCAAAGGTTTGATACCTCTAATATTCCTTCTCTTCTCCATGGAAATACCTCATTATATATGATTTGGAGGCTTAACCACCATGGAGATTATCACTCACTAGATCCACTAAAATGGGATCTCCAAGATTTTTAGGGAGAAAATATCTCTCAAGGATTTTAGGGAGAAAATATTTCTCAAGGATTTTGAGGAAATATCTCTCAAGATCCACCAAATTAGGATTTTGGGTTGAGGAAATATATAAACCATCCATGAGATTCTAAACCCCTCCTTGAGATTAGGAAACTAAAAGTGAGGTGGATTCTCACACTAAATAAATTTCATTTTTATGAATATTAATAAATAATTCATGTGCACATGGAATTTTAACCTTCATATAATATATTTCTCCTCCACATTAACTAGGGATTGTGACATATGTTATTTCATCATGTCAAGGTGTATTCAACACTTATCAAGGTGCATATGACACTTTTTATGAAACATGCGACACTTAGGGTGAGGTACAAAAGTGTGGCATTTTGATGTGTAACAATATGCACCCTAAAGTGTGAGGTCATAAGAGAAACTGATGGTTGAAACACTTTACAATTATTCAATGCAAGGGTGTGGAGTTGGAGAACCTAGCAGAAGATGTAAACAACCATCAAACAATATTAATATATGTTCCATTTCTGAGGTAGGCATACCTATGCTCAGAATACGAGATGACTCAAAGCACGATCGTCGACCAATAAACTATGTATCCATGAAAAATACTGACTAAGGATATGGCCACTAGAGATACAATGTGGACCCATACCTCCATGACATGAACTAATCGTAGCCATGAAAAAATACATAATGTAGCTATGATATGATAAAACATAGCCACATACCAATACAATGTGGATCTATGTGACAATATATATTTTAGCATGCTCAAATGATCTCCTTTGTAGCCTAGGAAAAGAAGATAATAGAGTGAACGCTCAACCCAGGGTCTTCGTCCCAATCCCAATGTGGTACGAATCTAGCCATGTGAATAGATTATTTGATGTAAAACATGGTAGAAACTGTTGATATTATGGTAGTTGCGAGAGGTATTTACCTCCACATGTAACCCCGAAAAGAATAGAATATTCTGGGAAGCAAGAAGAAACCCTAAAGTATTAAACTTAACCCTAGAAGACAAGTCGGCTCAAGGAAATAATTAATATTAAGTATTTAGCCTCGAGAATGAGAAGTTGGCCCAGATAGGTCAGGAAAAAATATAAATAAAAGTAGCCAGACCTCATTTTGTACACTACAATTCGAAATTTCAGCAGTGAAGAAGTGCGCACTGTAGAAACTGGGCAAGTGTGCAAGTCTGGGGAGAATCTACAGCTGACAGCTGTCGCAATCTGTATTCCTGGTTTAGGCTCAGATTTTCTATTGGTTATGGTTGGAATTTTTGATCAATCTTGGTTATCTTTCTTGATGCATTAGTCTTGGTTGGCTATTGGTTTTCTTTCGAAATCATTCTCTGTCAAGGTTAAGGTGCTCAGGGGTGGCTTTAGCCTATGGTTGGGTGACAATATTGTTATATTGTCTATGGTTAAATGAGCACATATATTAATTTCTAATAGAAACCACTTGATTACCGATCATTGATGTAAATCGTTAACAAGTGCGATGGAAATCACCAATGATGTCAATGACTCCCAAGGTACCCTAATACATTCCAGGGACTGTGAATAAATGAGTTGAGGTCGAACATTCATGGAATCATCTGATAAGAGGTCAACGATGTAAACCTACTTTTATGAAGTGAGGAGGCCTGCCATTGAGGCATGCAGGTCCCAAGGTACTAACTGGTTTCAAAGTATAATTCCCAGATGATGTGTTGAAATCAATAGGAAAAGACTCATCAAAGGAAGGCCTTAATGTGTCTGTTAGCACCAAGACCCACATCTACAAAATTGGCGTGGTCAAATATTTTAAAAAAAGTTTAATTGGTCAACCAAGAGTTGAATGATAATACCAGCTGTCAACATCTAATACAAGCTTCAATAACACCTGTCATCAACACCATACACATGTTAGGAGCTCCATACACACATTAAAAGAGCAAGCTTTTGATGATGAATATTTTCCTAAAAAAAAAAGAGTTGCAGAATGGTGCTACCAAATCCGCAGAGTTGTATAATGGCACTACCAAAACTGCAGAGCTGCAGAATGGAGCTACCGAATTTGGATCGGTACTACCTAAATTGCGGGCCCATTTGGAGGAGATGCTACACAAGATTTCTACCTAGCGTGCTACCAAATGACGCTACCAAAAAACGCCTGGATTCAAGGAGTTCGAGTTATTATTTTTGTGAGTGGATGATGACGTGGATAAGAGAAAGGATTATAGGTGGAAGCATGATGAAAACGTTTAACCACTAGAAGACGCTTGGAAAGGGAAAGGAATGTGCATCAAGGAAGACCATATCATTTAAATCGTGTTCTATTGGTTGCCAACATTTTTCCTTTTTATAGTAGTTTGTTAGCACATGTGTTAGATGGATAGCTATTTTTGGAGAATTCAATGTGAGGAAGTCCAACTCACACCTCTTGTTGTTTCCTTCCCTTTTTGTTATAAATAGATATTCCAAATGCTTGAGGGCGAGAGAGAGGTTGATAGGCTCTACTTTTTTACTTCGGTAGAATTAATTTGAAGATAGCCTATCTTATCATTTTCTGTGTTAAGAATCCATTTGCAGAAGGAAGTGATGTTTAGCTATGTTTTTCTTTGTTTTGAGTCTTAAGCTTTGTTCTTCTTCAACAACAAGTGTGAGAGGGTTTCTTAGGAGGATCCTTTGATATCTTCTACCTTGTGTGTTGCTAAATCTCTTCTGAAAATGATGTTCAAATTATGATTCTTCTTCTACTGTATAAATAGTATGCTTGAAAAGGATCTTCATGTCATTATGTTTGCACTTTTGTGTTTTCTCATAAAAGCCTTCCACATGAAAGCCTTGAAAGGATAAACATTATTTTTGGATGATCTGTTTTTCTGCATATGGAAGATGATTTGCTGGGATAGATTCATATGATTTTTCAAGTCAATAAGATATCTCCAACCATACCTCTCTCATAATTTCAAATCAACTTTCTTTCATATTTCTTGATGTGTAAGGCTTACCCCTATGTAGTCATGGGGTGACTCCTTGCGCTAACATTTTTGGAATCGTTGCCAGGGATAGATTTGAGCAGATTGAAAATCTCTCTGGGAAGAATGAAATTTCACAACTCCAACTTTATATGGAGACTGAAGTTGGACACCTTCAAGACTGCACATTCACCATGGTGACTCCATTGTTCAGAATCTATTGGCGACTCCAATGAAATGAGAAAAATTAAATGTATATGGAGGCTATCCTAGACAGGAGGTTTGGCCCACTCAATTTCTCAACCATAGATGGTTATCTAAATCATGTGCCTCAAATTGATGAATGGAAAGATCTATTGCCTGAGTTTTATAAAGGTGAGAATGACAACCCTGTTGATCATGTTCAAGAATTTCATGCTTTGATGCAACAACTTGGCATCCATCATGAAGATATATTGATGAAAATGTTAATGTATTCATTAGATGGGGATGCATGTAAATGGTATTACTCATTAGCCCCTTCCAACATTTCATCCTTGAAGGAGTTCCATAGAGTATTCAATGAGCATTGCAAAAGGTTTTATCCCTCTGAAAGTATTTGTCATAACTGTTGTGAGGGATATGTAGAATATTTTGAAGATTTGTTAGACTGCTCTGTTGAATATAAAGATGAAAAACATGTGTATGGACAACTAGAAGCAACAATTACTGTTGTTCCTGAAATGTATATTTTTAACAATTATATTCTTGATGAAATTACTATTTTAGAGGTTGATCATAGATATGAAGGGCAACCCTTTTTTGACGAATATTCTAGTGATGATGAGAAACAAGATTATCCTATATTTGATCACTATGAAGATAGGGAGGATGATGAGAGGTTGGTCTTGTCACATAAGACATAACCCGAAGATTTGACCAGGAGAAACCCTTAGTTGAGTCACATGAAGAGATTGTTTATACACAGCCATAAGTAAATCAACAGTCATCAGTGGATCAACAACCACCTATGTCAATCCTTCTTCCACTTGTACCCACAGTTTATAGTAAGCAGGTTGAAATGGAAGAAAAAATATGCTATCAGTCCCATGTGTTTTGTCACCATTTTCATGACCCTGTAGGGGTGTATATGGAGTTCTATTTCTCAAATGTTTTGGAACCTGTAAACTTTGTTGTGGAAACAACAGTCAACGAAGATATATGAGATGTTTTCAAACCACTGTCATATTCCTCTTATCTGCTGTCAATCACTGGCATTATAAAAACTCATGTCATCAAGTTGCTTGAATGAATTTGGTGGAAGTTTTCCTTCACCTAGCCCATTGTAAAATTCAGCTAGCTTAGGTTTTGTACATAAATAATCTCCATCAGGAGTAGGTGTGTTTTCTTTCTATTTGTAAGTAGAATAGTATAAGTTGTTAGTATGTTGTCTTCAACATGATGAAACAAAGCATGGCTCCACAACCCAACACTAAGGCACTGAAGCTGGAAAAGGAGTTCTTAGAGACTCACAGGGAGGAATATATCCCCCATGAAGCCTGATTTTAGCACTAAGACCTGCATCTACAAAATTGGCATGTTCAAAGCTTTTTAAAAAAGTTTAAATCGTCAACCAAGATTTGAATGATAATACCAACTGTCAGCATCTAATCCAAGTGCCAAGCACACCTGTCATCAACACCATACATAGGTTAGGATCTCCATACACACATTAAAAGAGAAAGATTTTGTTGATGAATATTTTCCTAAAAAAAACAGAGCTGTAGAATGGCGCTACCAAATCTGCAGAGCTGCAGAATGGCGCTACCAAAACTGTAGAGCTGTAGAATGATGCTATTGAATCTGGATCGATGCTACCAAAACTGCGGGCCCGTTTGGAGGAGACACTACACAATCTTGCTACCCAACGTGCTACCAAATGACACTACCAACAAACATATGGATTCATGGAGTTCGATTTATCATTCTTGTGAGTAGTTGATGACATGGATACGAGCAAGGATTATAGGTGGTAGCATGATGACAACGTTTAATCACTGGAAGACACTTGGCAATGGAAAGGAATGCACATCAAGGAATACCATATCATTTAAATCGTGTTGGATTGGTTGCCAACAATTTTCCTTTTTATAGCATTTTGTTAACACATGTGTTATATGGATAGATATTTTTGGAGAATCTGATGTGAGGAAGGCCAACTCACACCTCTTGTTGTTTCCTTCCCTTTTTGTTATAAATAGATATTCCACATGCTTGAGGGAGGGAGAGAGGTTGATAGGCTCTGTTTTTGTACTTTGGCAGAATCAATTTGAAGATAGCCTATCTTATCATTTTATGTGTTAAGAATCCATTTGTATAAGGAAGTGATGTTTAGCTATGTTTTTCTTTGTTTTGACTCTTAAGATTTGTTCTTATTAAACAACAAGTGTGAGAGGGTTGCTTAGGAGGATACTTTGGGATCTTCTACCTTGTGTGTTGCTAAATCTCTTCTGAAAAGGATTTTCATATTATGATTCTTCTTCTATTGTATAAATAGTATGCTTGAAAAGGATCTTCATGTCATTCTGTTTGCGGTTATGTGTTTTCTCATAAAAGTCTTCCACCTGAAAGCCTTGAAAGGCTAAACATTGTTTTTGGATGATCTGTTTTGCTACATATGGAAGATGATTTGTTGTGATAGATTCATATGAGCTGTCAATTCAAGCAGGAAGCTCCAACCCTACCTCTCTCATAATTTCAAATCAAATTTCTTTCATATTTCTTGATGTGTAAGGCTTACCCCTATGCAGTCATGGGGTGACTCCTTGCGCTAAGAGTCACGCCATGATTGCATAGGGGTAAGTCTTACACATCAAGAAATATGAAAGAAAGTTTATTTGAAATTATGAGAGAGGTGGGGCTGGATCTATCTGCTTGATTTGACAACTCATATGAATCTATCCCAACAAATCATCTTCCATATGTAGCAAAACAAATCATCCAAAAAAAATGTTTAGCCTTTCAAGGCTTTCAGGTGCAAGAATTTTATGAGAAAACAATATCCCCCATCATCGACACAAAACTGACACAGGAAAGTGATGTAATATGGTGAATCAAATGAGTATGGACTAACACGGGAAATGGAAACTAGAAATATTGTAGATGGATGGTTGACCGTTGAGGCAGAAACTTCCCTTGAACATTGAGGCACGATGTGAGACTTGGCAGCATAAACGCATAGTGGACCAAAAAATAATGCAACGAGTGTTGAGGCATTCTTTGGATGGATCAAAGGAGCGAAAAGACTCACAAGATTGGTTTATTGTGGGGGTTTTAGTGGATTATCCAAGTGTTCAGTGTGGAGTTTAAAACAAGTGTTGTGTTTAAGGGAAACTGCAAGATCTACTTACAAAAGTTTTCAAGAAACTTGACTCGCTTCCTTCAATTCCCCCCCCCCCCATCCAAATAGATGAGTACCTCTTTTTAATTTAATGAGCTCGAGGAGGATAAAACATGCTCGATATAACTCACCTTCGGTAAGTTCCTCTTCCTTTATTTAACGAACTGGAAGAAGTAAGGGTTTGTTCCCATATGGGTCCTTCAATGTGTAGTTTACTGAGTCCATAGAAGGAAAAATCGGTGAATTTTCTTGTTTAGAGAGTTTGAAAAGAACTTAAAGGTGAATCCATAAATGACTTTTTTGTAAATTTAGTCTCCCAAGCCAGAAAAAAGTGTAAAACAATGCAAGGGAGAACTCTTCTAATCATGCTTGATTAAAGTGTTCATTTTTTTTAATTAGTCTCGCGAGGCCAAAAAAGAGATAAACTATCACTTGAAAGATGCCCTTTCAAACATTTTAACGAGTGTGAAAGGAAGCAAGATCACTCGACAATATTTTCATGTTTAGAGAGTCTGAAAATAGATTAAAGGAAAATCTAGGGGGTTCATTTTTTTGTATAACCTTTACGAGTCTGAAAAATTGATAAACATATACTCAGTCACATTCTCATGTATTTATGAGCACAAGAAAGAACAAAGATTAAGCTCGAAATTGGTTTCATTTTTACACAAGCTTGAAACAAAATTAAACTATGCTTGTAATTTCCCAATGTAATTTCCAAAGGTTTTGAGGTATACCCATGGGTGGTTGGTACTTTGCACCCAACTCAAGAAGCTAGTGGCTTAACTCTAGAATGATAATCAAAGGTTGGAGACATGCCCCCCAAGCTTCGTTTCATTTGTCAATGCTTATATTGTCACATATTTATGTACCAGATGAGGAAAAAAGGTCAACTGACTAAGGCAAATGAAAGGAAGCTTCAAATACGAGACCTAACGAAAGACTTGACCTGACATCTACGAGATCTAGCTAAAGACTTGACTCGATCTCTACGAGATATAATGAAAAGACTCGACTTGATAGGAGAGGTGAATTTTTCATTTTTTAACAAGCTTGACACATTAAAAGAACTATGCTCGTAGATTATGTTTCATTTTTTAACGAGCTTGCCACAGAGAAGAAAAAATATGCTCAAGAGCTCAGTTTCATTTTTTAACGAGATTTCCATAGAGAAGCAAAACTATGCTCAAAACCTCTCCTTGATCATGGATTCCAAGAGGACAATGCTCTGGAAGGAATACATGTCAGCCATGGATTCCAGGAGATCTTCTTTAGATGGAAGAAAAACACTCTAGAAGGAATACATGTCGATGGCCTCGATAAGGGTAGGGAGATATGGCTCTAATAGCCCTATCGAATATATTACCATGTCAACTACCGGATCTAAGCTAGGAGAAGGAAGGGATTCATGATCATGCGGGGTTGAACGCATGGGGCAGGTCGTTACATAATTGACCTCCGGAAGGGTGGGCATCACTGACATGTATGGACCGTTTAAGGAAGGTAGATGGTTGACCATCAGATGAGGGTCAATGAATTAAAGTTGATCGATCGTTACTATGTTTCCATTTTGAGGAAACATATCACTTGAAAGAGAGTGGACACAAAAGATTTCATAAAATAAACATAGTCTCACTCGAGGAGTAGGTTAAAGTCCAAGGGGTTGTGAACTAGCATCACATCAACGTAGACCATTTTTCCTCCCAAAGTAATTGGAAACTGAGGAAGGATCCCTAAAGGTTGACTGGCTCTTCTATCAAAGGTCAATAGATTATGATTCACAGTTGTAAGTTCTCGGAAACCAAAAGATTTCCAAGAATTCATGAATAATATGCTAACATAAGCACCTTCGTCTATTATAGTGTTAGGAATATTCCTATCACAAACCTGTACGGTGATTTAGAAAGGCACATAAGAAGGAAGACAAGATTTTTTCAACTGATTCCAATTAATAGAAATCATATGATTACTTGAAGGGGGTGCCATCAAGATAGGCGGAGTGCCCCCTTGTCCGGGTGAATTAGTATTAACGAGGTAGACCTGAGTGACATCCACACTCTTTGAACGAGGAGTGGGATCGACCGACAACGAAACCATATCGACCACTTTGGTTGCACTCTTCAAGGGAGGAGTGGGATCAATTGATGATGGAATCAGATCAACCACTTTGGAACTCTTTAAATGAAGAGTGGGGTTGATCGATGAAGGAACTAGATCAATCACTTGGGTTTCACTTTTCAGATGAAGATCTAGATTGATCAATGATAGAACTGGATCAACTACTTGGGTTAGTGGTTCAACTGAGGATGGAACCAGATTGACCACCTGATCAACCAGACTAATTGGGGATGGAACTAGATTGATTAGTCCATCAACTAATGATAGTTTGGGAGAGGTCTTATGATAACCAGTTGGAAGTTGAATATTTTCCAAAATATAAGAAGCCTCGTCCATACGAGGGAAAATGTGAGAGTAATGATCACCTTCGCATAACATACAAGGGAATTTGACAGTTCTATTCTTCTTACCAACCTTAATGTCACTAGTTGAAGGGGTGTCACTATCATGTTCAACAGGAGATGATGACGTGGAAGACCACATTTCTAAAAACTTGGGGAGACCAAAGCAATCCCTCAAAAAGTGGTCACCCTTACAAAGCCTGCAATGGAATTGGGGTTTAGGATTCTTCATTTTTTGACTTGTCGACTTTATCAACACTCCTAGTACAATTAGTAGTAGTTGGTTTCTCAAATATAACATGACTTGATGCAGTTGGAGGCTTGGCCTCTTTATGATTCTTCTTCTTCTTCCCCTTCTATTTCTTCTTCTTCTTGTCATCCTGGATACTTTCTTTAGAACTTTCATTAGGTGAAGAAGGATAAAGGGAAGGAGACCTAACGGGTGAAGAAGGAGAAAGGTCAACATGAGGTTGATCTGTGGGTGGTGTGATTACATCCAAAGCATTAGGTGCATTCGAAGAAATGGGAAAATTTGAGATCACCAGAGTGGGGAACAACCAAACTAGTAACCCGATGGTGAGTCCCGGAGTACTCAGTGTGGCAATGCACGAAGGACTAATGTTTCCAAAAGAAGGAAAGGCAAAAGTTTCCTTAGGAAAATGGATTCCTTTGTTGGTACTCCCAGGAATTGATGCCATTGACACTGACTCGACCTAAGGTCCACTTAAGGAAAAAAAAACAACACGTGCTACAAATCTAAGAAGCAAACAATCAAACAAACTTTCCCACAATGAAACCACTAGTTGGTGATGAAATCCAACATTGTGATATCAATATATGAAGGGGTTGGGATATAGTGGGTGGATCAATTACTTTGGAAACTTGCTTAACGGACTTACACCTTGGTGTAAGTTCCCACATGGTTTTACCTGTGGGTGTACCCTCCAAGGAGCCCGAGTGAGTTTGACCAACATCTGACCCAGGTATGATGAAGAACCCCACTTCATCATCACCTATCCCTACATATATAGGCCACTAAGGTTACCAACTCGCAGTCAACCTCTGGGTGGGTACATTCAACAGTCGAGAAGGAATGTATGGGCAAGATAACAAGTTTGAAATTCTTCAAGAGCACTGAAGACAAGTGGACCAAAATACTACTAAGAACCCTAAACAAATTCGAGATCCACGGAGCTTCGAGACCAAATGAAACCGATCGTTTCTCAGGAATAACCCCCAATATATGATCTTTGTGCTACGTGGGTTAATATTCAGAGGGGAAATATCCATTACTCTCCCACACATGACCTCGTGTTTAACCCCTATGTGAGAGGGGGATCCTGACTATGATTATATGAACAATTGGATTTACCACTCCCTAGCACAATATTCTATGTTTTTCTGATGGATTTGGAAATTTATCCACACAACCTATTCCAAATCCCTACACTTTAAGATAATGTAGGTTTGCGACCAGATAATATAAAAGTGTCCGATCAATTTTATAATTGCTTCAATTTAGGGTTGTTGTTTACTCAATTTTGCGAAAGTGAAACTTATGATGTTTTAGACTTGACTCCAAAAGAATGCATAATAATGAGATGCAAATATTTGTCTTCAATGAATCCTACATATAGGATGGAGAAGAGGTTCAACTTTCTTCAACAAAAACACCCAATTCCCAAACACAATTTTCTAAATGCAATCTACTACACTACCAAAAAGAAATAATGCAACTGTATTCTTTGTTTGACTCTAATATATAAAGAAAACAAATGCAAATTTTTTAATGCTCCATTACTTTCAATCAAAATGAAAGAGTCGAATGCAAATACAAAAGACACAAAGAAAAAAATATTTCAAAAAAAGAATGCACTCACAGACTAACGGGAACTGAAAGAGACAAGTATGATAACTCACTCAATCAAGGAATCAAAAATCGACAAGCATTCAAGGGATACAAGAAAGTTAAGAGAAGAATCCAAAAATTGATAAGGAGAAAGATAAATCACTCAATTGTCTTAACAAAACGAGCAGCAAGAAAGATAAATCTAAGCTAGGTTGTGGTAATCATAAAGTCTCAAATCGTTCAAAGAGGAAATATTTGAAAAGTAACTTAATACCAATAAACCTTTGCAGACCTTTTCAATCAGGCAGATAACCAAAAAAATTTGCAAGACCCAGATGAAACCAATAAGAAACAAGGCGAATCAATCTCGCAATTTGGAAAAAGTTGCCAGATCAAACAAGACAACGAAAAGAATGATAAGGAGCTATATCCTCAACCTAAACAAAGTCATAAGAAAAATTACAGACTCTAGGCAAAATACCTCCAACAAAGGGCTGAGAAAAACAAGGGAAAATCCCTTATATCTTCCCAAAACAAGAGATCAACACTCCCTTAAGAAAAGGGACAAAGAATTTTAATGCTCTCTAAGAGACCACTAAGGAGTGTTGATCAGATAACCAACACCCTGGTAGCCACTCTGGGTGAGCGCTAGTCCTGTAGATGCTTGAAAATAAGCATAAAAAAACAAAAAATCAACAAAGTTTGGCTTGGTAACTATGACTATTGCTTGATGAAGCAAAGGGAAGAGGGAAGGCTAAAAAAACAATCAATCAAACAAGATAAAACAAGGCAAAGGTTCAAACGATCCAAGGAAAGACAAGTCAATGTCCTTCCCCAGTGGAGTCGCCAATTTCTGTTACGAAAATATTCCCCTGTGGACAGGTGAATTTTCCCTTGGAGTACATATCCCTCTACCAAGATAGAAAACTACCTTTGGACACTACCATTCCTATCGCTTCATTTTATCCATTGAAAAAGAGATAAGGAGGGAGAGTATGATGTACCTCACTTTCGAAGTTTTTCCAAGCTGCTCCAATCCTCAAGTTCCAAACAATACCTGCAATGGACAACAAGACACAAATGACTATCTCCTACTCTAATGGATTAGACAAAATCAATCGATCTATGAAGATTAAGACACACATAGACAAGCACATATAAACACATACTAAAAGGAAATAGGACAAGTATATTAATGAGAAATTCAAAAGGAAACTTACAGCCTTCAAATGATGTTGCAGTAGCCTCTCCAAGTCCTCCTTGTCCAACCCTTGCTCAAAATATCCACAATCAAAATAACAATGCTTTGTTAATTTCTCCTCTTTAATTATCCTCTATAATCAAAGGTTTGATACCTCTAATATTCCTTCTATTCTCCATGGAAATCCCTCATTATATAGAATTTGCAGGCTTAACCACCATGGAGAAGATCACTCACTAGATACACTAAAATGGGATCTCCAAGATTTTTAGGGAGAAAATATCTCTCAAGGATTTTAAGGAGAAAATATTTCTCAAGGATTTTAAGGAGGAAATATCTCTCAAGATCCACCAAATTAGGATTTTGGTTTGAGAAAATATCTCAATCATCCATGAGATTCTCAACCTCTCCTTGAGATTAGGAAACTAAAAGTGAGGTGGATTCTCACACTAAATTAATTTCCCTTTTATGAATATTAATAAATAATTCATGTGCACATGGTATTTTGACGTTCATATAATGTATTTATCCTCCACATTAACTAGGTATTGTGACATGTGTTATTTCATGGTGTCAAGGTGTATGAAACACTTAGCAAGGTGCATATGCCACTTATTATGACACTTGTGACACTTAGGGTGAGGTACTTAAGTGTGGAATTTTGATGTGTAACATAGGTCATCTTGATTTCCTGCATTTGCATATTGATTTTCTCATTGTAGTTTAGTTTCATTTCATCTTTGATTTTCATTTTTCTCTACTTGCATTATTGATTTACATGTTTCTCTTTTCATTATATATATGAAAAATGAAAAAAAAATTATTTTCTAGATTAGTTGTCATTTTTGAAGTTTTGGATTTCTTTATATAGACAAAACATGAGCGAGCTATCCTACACTTAACAATTTGTTGTTTTAATGTGTGTAGGTATAGTTCCACCAAGAGATGTTGCATTTCTCATGCACTCTAAAATGAGTACATGTCCCCAAGTAGGAGCTATATGTTATCCCCAACTCCTAAGGATAACTAAGAAGATGATGTCTCGAGGCCCTCAGGTTGCAGACATGGAGTACCAAGAGATATATGGCTGACAACGTCCACTTGAATAAACAAAGACCCACCTCACCACCACATGTTTCAGGTTCATCATGAGGGTATTGACCACATTAGTTGGCTTATGGAAGACATTGGGTCATGTTCCATGAGGTACAATTCGGGTATTATGGTGAGTATCATTTCAATATTTGAGGAATTTGAGTTTGTTTCATTTAAAATTGCTTTTGATTATGTAACGTTTACTTGGAAATTATGCTCTTTTCCCTGTTTCACTTTGGTGGTTGAATTTATCCCTAGTAAGTGGGTCACCCTTAGGGATAGGTTGGATAATGGGAGCTCCTCTTGACAAGTCATTGTGCCATTCCCTACCATACTTGTCACTTTCCACACTTCATCCCCTCATCTCCTTGTATTTTTGTACTTTCGAGTGCACTGACTCAAGAAGGGATTGTCCCTCATTTCATTGGAAGAAGAGGATGAAGTCCCATAGGATTGTAGCTAGAAAAGGATAAAATACAATTAGTTTCTCCCTGGTTACTCCCTTTGTTAACATGTCTTCAGGATTATGGCTACTATGTATCTTTTCCAACTTCAAATGTTCATCTTCCAAGATGGATCGTATAAAATGGTACCTGAGCTATATATTCTTAGTCTTCAAATGGAATATTGAGTTATTTTCAAGATGAATGACACTCTTGTTGTCATAGTAGAACCTGTTATTTTACTGCTTCTTTCCCAATTCCTCCATAAAAATCTATAACCAAATCATCTCTTTACTAGCCTATGTAGCAACAACATACTCTGCTTCCATTGTTGAAAGTGCAACAACCTTTTACAGTTTCAAAATCCAACTTATTGTTGTTCCACCCACAATAAAAACATACCTTGTGGTGCTCCTCCTGCTATATTTATCACCTTCCAAACATGAGTGAACATATCCCTGTAGAACCATTTCTGAACTTCCAAAACATAATGCATGAGTAGCAACACCTCTCAAATACTTGAGAATCCACTTTACTTCCTCTCAATGTTATTTACTTGGATTGTTCATATACCTGCTCACAACTCCCATTTTATGTGCAATATCTGGTCTTGTGAAAACCATCGCATACATCAAGCTGCCAACTCCTAATGAATAAGGGACCCTGGACATGTATTTTATCTCCTCATGTGTCTTAGGACACATTTCCTTAGTTAATTTTAAATGGATAGACAAATGTGTACTAATTGGTTTTGGATTCTGCATTCTAAACCTCTCCAACACCTTCTCTATGTACTCACCCTAAGACAATTCAATTTGCGATTTTTCCTATGTCTTTTTATTCTCATACAAAATATTTTCTTTGCAGCTCCCAAATCCTTCATTTCAAATTAATTAACTAATTTCTTCTTGAGCAAATTTATATCCTGCATGTTAGACCCTGCAACATGCATGCCATCTACATACAATAGCAAGATAATATATCTTACATTTTCTAGCCTTTTAAAATAAACACAGTGATCAAAATGACATCTACTATAACCTTGTTCTGTCATAAACCTGTCAAACTTCAAATACCACTACCTTGGAGATTTCTTTAGGCCATACAAGCTCTTCTTCAACCTGCATACCAAATTCTCCTTTCCTTTGACCTCATACCCCTATGGTTGTTGCATATAAATCTCTTCCTCCAAATCCCCATGGAGAAAATATGTTTTTACATCTAACTGTTCAAGATGCTAATATTCTATTTCCATAAGAGTTAAAATAGTCCTAATTGAAGTCATCTTAAAAATATGAGAAAATATTTCATCAAAATCTATACCTTTATTTTGTGCAAACCCCTTTACAACAAGTCTAGCCTTGTACCATTTTTTTCCTCCATCTTCCTCCTTCAACCTGCAAACCCATTTATTTTGCAATGCTCTTTTTCTTGTAGTAAAATAAACCAAGTCCCAATTCTGGTTATTTACCAAGGAGTCCATTTCCTCTTTCATGCCTTTCTCCCACTTCTTTTTAGTTTCTACTGCATTGGCTCTTCATAACTTTCTGGTTCACCAGAATCAGTCAACAATAAATAATACAATGAAGGAGAGTATCGTTCATGGGGTCTACTTAACCTGGTATATCTTCTAACAACACTTGTAGGAGTTTCAAGTACCTGCTGCTCATGTTGTTGTACATTTTGATTTTCTAGTACCATTGGAATTTATTTTTCAATGATCTCATCAAGTATTGTGTATTCTGGTTTTTCTTTTTACTATTTCTTTCCTTACAACTGATAATTGTAAATGACCTTCTCATTGAATATGACATATCTACTCCTAATGATTTTGTGATTTTCATAATCCCATAAGTGATAACCAAAATCATTAACATTGTATCCAATAAAGGTACACTTCTTGGATTTTGATTCAAGCTTTGTTCTATTTTCTTTATCAATATGGACAAATGATTCAAAACTGAAAGCATTCAAAAAAGAATAGTTGACCTTTTTACATTTCCATGCCTCCTCTGGAATTCCACCATCCAAATATTTGAAGGTCCTCTTTTTATTAAGTAAACAACAATATCTACAACATATACCCAGAACTGTAAGGGCAACCCAACATGCAATCTCATACTCCTTGCACACTCCATGATTGTCTTGTTCATCCTTTCTGACACTCCATTTTCTTCTGGTGTTCCTAGAATTTTTTTCTCTCTACGAATACCATGGTATGAATAGTAATCATCAAACTCCTTGCTACAATATTCACCTCCATTGTCTGATCTGAAACACTTCAACCTTTTTCCTATCTCATTCTCAACCAAAGCTTTCCATTTATTAAAACTATCAAAAACATCATATTTTTGTCGAATGCAATAAACCCAAGATTTTCTAGTTGCATCATCAATAAAAGTAACATAATAATGAGAGCCTCCAAGAGATGATACCTAAGATGGTCCCCATACATCTATATTAACAAGCTCTAACCTTTCATTCTTCTTTTATTTTCCTACTATGAGAAATTTGACTCTCTTTTGTTTTCCATAAACACAGTGCTCACAAAAATCCAAATCAATTTGTTTAAGATTTGGTAACAAATTTATTTTGTGGAGTATCTGCATCCCCTTCTCACTCATATTTTCAAGCCTATGATGCCACCGTGATGTTGTATCCACTCCTGTAGAATCCAAAGATATAGAAGAGTCAATATTACAAGTACAAAAATATAATGTACCTACCTTCTCTCCTTTTACTATCACCAGTAATCCTTTAGTGACCTTCCACACCTTATCTGTAAATATAGATATACAACCTTCACTTTCCAACAACTCTGTTGAAATTAGATTTTTCCTTAGATTCCGAACATGTATTACCTCTTTCAACAACCACTGATTTCCATTCTTTTTCTTTATTTTTACCTTACCCATTCCAACAATTTTGCATCGTGCATCATCACCCAAATGAACCTGTCCAAAATCACCTTGAACATAATCTATAAAATGTTTCCTATGGGGTGTGGCATGAAATGAAGCCCCTAAATCTACTATCCAATACTCAAAAACATTATCTACATAAATAATCAAAGCAACTTGTAACACATCACATGCTACATTTGCTTCCTGATTTTTCTCCTGTTGTCCATCTCTTTATTTCTTTGGAGCTCTACATTCTTTCTTCAGATGTCCTTTCTTCCCATAATTCCAACACTCTATATTTCCCAATCTGGATTTGTATATGCCCTTCCTATAATTCCCATGGTTCCATGATCCCTTTCCTCTATCCTTTTGTCTTCCCCTGTTCTCCATGGTCAACGCATTACCTGATGTCTCACCTGTTCTTTTCAGTCGCATTTCCTCACTAAGGATAACACCAACAACATCATCAAATTTAGAGTGTTTGAACTAGAGACAAAGTTACTTACAGCCATGACCAAGCCATTCCAAATTTCTGGAAATGAGCACAGGATTAGAAGATCCTTGACCTCATCATCAAAGTCCACTTTTTTAAAACTTAGACGATTAGTAACCATATTAAATTCATTTAAATGATCTGCAACAGACCCACCTTCTAACATATTTATATTAAATAATTGCTTCATTAGAAATACCTTATTGGACACCGAGGTTTTTTCATACAGTTTAACCAATGCATCCATCAACTCCTTCATTGTCTTTTCTTTTGAAATATTGAAATCCATTGATGTTGTTAGGCTCAACCACATCATTCCTAGTGCCTTTCTATCAATAACCTCCCATTCTTCATCCTTCATGGCTATTGGCTTCTTTCCTGTTCCACCCAATGGTAGGAATATATATTTTTGATATAAATAATCTTCCATCTGCATATTCCATAATTGGTAGTTTTGGTGGTTAAATTTCTCGACCCTAAACTTTCCATCTTCCACCATTTCTCCCACTCAAACCAGGAACCCTCTTTTCCTACGAGTTACGTTTTTCTCTGATACCAATTTTTAGAAAAACAAGATCGCAAAGCAATAAAATAAAACAAATGCAGAAATAAAACACAAAAGATACAAAATACAATATAGACACAAATATACTTGGTTCAACCAGTGTGGGCTACATCCACCAGAGAAATCGCCAGGTCCTTGCTTTATTATTATCTAGCAAATGAAGGGATACAACCTACAACACACCCATTGTAACTTCCTCTTATTTCTCTCACAATCTCCTCTCTCAGAATACAATATTCGCAATAAGACATAGTCACAACACAATTCCCTCATAAAAGAGGGTTGTCTTCTAGGGAAAAAAACCCTAACATAACTTCTACAGTCAGATCTACGACCTTATAATGAACATTCCATATTGACTACGAAATTACAATATTTGAATTGCAAAAAAACAAAAACTTTTATCCCCCTCATGGCCGTGGGGGCATGAATTGTGTATCTTGTAGTTTCTTTGACATACATATGAATTAGGAAGATAATCAGTCTCCACAACCAACATTCAACTTGGGGAATCATGGTGTGACTAGGGTAGAGTCAAGGTGAAAGGTTGCATTGAAAACGAAGGTGCAACACACCCTCTACAAAGGCACCCATAAATGAGACACTACGACCCCTTGTATGTCATGAATCCCATGCCAAAAACTCTTGCCCCTATCCATGAAAATTTGTCCAAATGACCTAGAGAGGGTTCCACTTGGGAAACACTCCTAAACTTGAGGTACGATTCATCCAATAGGTCGCTTTGTCAACCCTCCCATACCTAAAATTGGAAAATTGCATAGGGTCTTTGAGCACTTGTTTATTTTGATGAGGTAGCTTGGATGTATATGCTTAGATGGTTCTTTCATTAATTTGATTTACCCATCATAATTTATTTCACTTGAGATCCTTGGAGGGTGTATTCACTGTCTATGTAGGACCTAGTTTGTGGACATATTTGGAAGAACACGCCTAGCTTGGGCTTCCTTGGGGCTTGAATCCCACATGTTGGATACCATGTTCCACATATCAAACAACTATGCTAGAATTTGGAGGCATAAGGAGAAACCATGGAGGACATAACCCAACCCTTATCCAGTCCAACAATTTTCTCTTGAGGCTAAAACGCCACTTTTGAGGAGGTTGACGTCACCCTAGGGCTAGGGTTGTGGTGATGGTGTTGTTGTTGCTTGATCTTTTCCACCCTTGGATAGATAATAGTACCTTGAATACCATATCGATTGAGGAGAATGCCTTTGGAGGCCCATTGTGTCACTTCCAAGCCCAACGTCCTTCTCTTGGTGCCAAAATGTTGCCTTAAGAGGGTGACATCTTACTTTTAGGGTTTCTTTCATGTGCAAATGATGAATTAAACATTATTATTGTGTAAAAGGGGAAAAATAAGGGTTGTTGTCCCCTTAATTTTTGGTTTACCCTAAAATTAAGTGGACAAACACTTGTAGGAGGATTTGTGTTAATAGAGATCATTTCATTTTATGATAGCTCTCTCACTTGAGAGAAGACACTCTTGGCTGAAATTTGCGCCCTACTTGGGAATTTTTACATATCTCTCTTGTCACTTTCTCTTGTAATGGTTTTTCTTTGGCTATTGGATGGATGGATGATGCACTATCTCTAGTGGGAGTCTATTTCTTGCTCTATGGTGGATTTTCTTGGTTAAAAAGACGTTTATCATGTTCATTCTTGGACTAGGTAAGGGATCTTTGTTTCTATTGCTTCTTTTCTTTGTTTCAAGGTTAATTTTCTTAAAATTTTGGGGAGTATAAGTGCATAAAACCCCACTAAGTCCATTTTATTTGTCTTGAAATACTTTTTTGCACAAGGAATTCCTAGGAGGAGTAAAAGGGTTTACACCCTCCCAAGATTTTTCCTTGCTAGCTTAGCTTGCCTTGGGGAGTAAACGAGATTACACCCCCAAGGAAGTAGCTCAACTAGATATTTAATTTTTGAGACTCCACAACCCAATAGCTAAAGGAACTAACCTTCTTGCATTAGAGAAACAAAAGAATTTCATTGGGATACGTGAAAACACGAGATATTGTAATTGTCTAAGTTGGAAACTTTTCCTTATGATTTAAGATTTCTTGAGCCACTAGGGCATTTTGATTGGTCAATGATATCTTTATGTTGTTACAAAATTATGCTACAACCATTAGGGCTGCTGAAAAATCTCTTTTTCAATCTTAATTTCTCACTCTTTTACCACTAAAAATAGTTGGCAAGTTGCTATTGTTTATCTACTTGATATTGGCTATTGTTGGGAAAGCTGTTGGCTAGTTTCTTGGGGTAAAAGTTTCCGCTATATAAAATATTTTGTACATCCATTTGTATGCTATGAAGAATATCTGAAAACATCATTTTTCAGCCCTGATTATCCATCAAAACTGGTGCTAAAGTATTGGAAATTTATCTATTGGTTCGATGCTTCATTATCCAATAATTACTTGATAGTTTTGATGGTTATTTCTGCAGTAAATTATTGATTCCATTATTGATATATATATTTGTTTACTTCTGTAATTTAGGACAACAATCTTCATTTGCTTGTCCCTTTGAAATTTAGGCTTCTATCTTGGTTATTTGTCTTGTCCGGGGCATGTGTAACACTCTGGTGTAGGTACCCAAGGCTTTGGAAACTATCCTCCATCCTTGAGACTCGTTATCAAGCCACTCTTCACTTAGCAACTTGAACTATATGGGAATTACTTTCATAGTCTCACTTTCCATCTCATTTCCCCCTAGGGTCACTTAGGACTCCCCCCTTGTCTTGGATTATTCCTTCACTAAAGAGAGGGGAGGGTTTATCTGAGGTGACAGTGGGTAGAGCCTCCCATTGTTATTGCCATCCAGTGGATTGGGTTGGGATTTTCCCAAACTATAGTTTGTGTGATAACAAGGAGGAAGAAAATAATAAACATGTATTCCATTGAGTCTTATGTTTTTCATAGTTATTAGAATTCTAGGAGTTTTTGTCAAGGACGCAAAAATCAAGAATAAATAGAATTTTTTCATATAGTTTTCTTTTAACTACTCTTTTTAGAAGTAGTGAACTGGATAGTTTTGTTATTTGAAGCATTGGAAAGTGTTCTGTAACTGCAATTAGCTTTTCTACAACCCTCTTATTAATATAATATTTTTTTTATGGTTGACAAAAGGAAGGAAAAATCTCATTATTTGTTTTTTCCACGGTTATATATTATCAAATGGAGAAATCTATAGTAGGTGAGTTCATTCTCTAATATTTTCGAACACTAAAGCATGTCCATCATTAGGAGAGGCTTAGAAAGCTTCATGGTTCTCCTAAACAAACAAATTTAAGGTATTAATACCGACAAAACATATAAGTCATCTATCAATGGAAGTAGGTTGACCTAATTATTAAAAAAATCATCCACAATTTACGGAAGTAGGCCAACCTAATCCTTGAAAAATTATTTGAGAGGAGGTTATAATTTTATGCTTTTCTCTTTCTCGATGTATGTGGGTTTTAGGCCCATGTGATGGAATTATTCTCTTTTAGGCTGGATTGTTTCTTATTGATTATTTTATGTTACAGGTATGAACTGACTGAGAGGGGGGGGGGGTGAATCAGTTAGTGTAGATTATTAACAA
>ML826132.1:25358-39540 GCA_009831015.1 Picea engelmannii
GTTTGTCATGGTCATTTTAATTTTATTATATTATAGGTTGTTTTTTTAAAATTATGGAGTATATTGCATTTCAAGTAGTGATTCATATAACCATGATGCTACTTCCCTAGTGTGACATCTTTAACTAATTGCTACCTTAAATATTGTCATTTAAATCTTGATGTCATTGATATTTATAACCGTGATGTAATTTAGACATAAGAGGTTGTTGAACATAGGACAATGAGTTTTTGTTTTAAAACTTGTCATGGAAATTACATCTCTATCTACTTATTTCCCTTTAAATAGATAACCTTAAATGTGATTTTAAAAAGGGGTCATCTTTATACATGGATAGCTTATAATTCGGGACGTCACTGTGTATCGTGAATTGACATCAATTATAACATGAGGATACCTTTATAGGTTGACGATGAGTATTGCCTTTTAATCTTGGTCATTTAAAAGGAATGTATTTCTATTTTCGTTCTTGTCCTTCTAAAAATCGATATCATTATACGTGACATTTTAAATAATGTTGAAATTGGGTTCTGTTGTCGGAGTCCTCTTGTCACGTGCCTTCCGCAAGGGGCGCAATGGTCCTTCTTATTTATGTTGTACTTGACTGTGGTCAGTTTTACTTTTGTTGCTAAATGTTTGCGTTGTGCCCCTTATGCCTAGGGTCGTATATTTGTTGCAGTTACTCATCGTGTGCCTTTAGTCTTATTGTGATGAACATCGTGGTTGCGTCTTGTTGGTTGTCCAGGGCGTTGTACAGTTAGGTGTGTTGTTACATCTACACATGCGCACACACTTAAAAAAAAAAAAAAAAAAATTGCACCTGTTATCAGAGTTGTTGCCTTAACGAGGAAGGTCGTTACATGATAACAAGATGACATAATTGAAATTGTGTCTCATGTGTATTGATGATTCATATTTGATCTTTGTGTTTCCACTGCATATGTTTTCAGTCAATAATTTTAGTGTAAAGTTATTCATTGATAGCTAGGGATTTACTGTTAGATCACTTGGAAGCAATTTTCATATTTGAAATTAATCACGTAGAGTTGCATGTGAAAATTTACAATACTGAAATCCGAAATTGGTTACATATATTTTGTAGAAATTTCAATACAAATTAAGTATTTCTTGGATTCTCCCGATCTAACAATTATATGCCATTGTTAAATACAAAATCGCTTCTACAAATATTCTTGTGGAAATTAAACCATGATCACAAAGTGAGATAACAAGAAGAAAGATGAATCACACATAACACAGATGTTTTACAGGAAAAGCATAAAGCTAAAAACCCCACTATCATATATTATGTATATCATGGATCATGAAACACTCTCATACAAAAATATAATCCAAGAGATCTCAGTACAATACAATCGTCTCACACTGTCATACAAAAATTGACAAATTCATGTGCCAATATTCTGTCTCTAGACAACCTACCTCCTCTGCACAATCCCTGCAAATTGAATTCTCACAATGAATTCAAATTACCCTTGCCTAGTCTGCACATGCTCATGGGCATATCCACTGTGTGTGTGATTGCATGAGTGCACTTCACTCAAATCACAACTGATAGCCAAACTGTCCCTTTCACCTGTTATCTCAATTGGATCTCCATTGGATCTGACATGCATGTAGTTAACAATGGTAAATCTTTAGTTGCATGTGAGATCACTGATTGTGAATTAATTAATAAATAATTCACCAATCTCTCACTAGTGTAAGTTCAATTACAACTAGTACAACTGGGCTTAACTCACTTAACTAAGTTAAACTACTTCACAACTCACATAACTACACTTATAACTCTATTACAACTTCAAGTCACCTCCATGTCCCACCAGTTAGCCTTTGAACTCGAATTTCCTATAGTTAAATGATTTTCCATTTCAGTTAATTATTTCAAGTAATTATAAGATAATAGATTAATATTTATTTTCCAATTTATTTAAGGGAAAAGTAAATTAGACACATGTTTCTTGTTGACTTTTCAACACTCCCTCTCAACAAGAAATGGATTATCCTTCACCCCAATCCTGTCTCTATGGTATTCAAATTTTCTCCTGGTGAGCGCCTTCGTCAGAATGTCTGCATCATGATCTTCCGTAGGAATGTATTGAAGCAACATGATATTCCACTGCACATAATCTCTGAGATGATGATACCGGATATCTATATGCTTAGATATATCATGAAACATAGGATTAATCAAGAGTTTAATGAAACTCTAATTATCACAATGACTCGCTATCGGATCTAAATGAGAACCAAGCAAACCAACCAAGATCTTTCTCATCCAGATAGCACCACATGCAACTTGACTCGCTACCATGTATTTCACTTCCATTGAACTAAGTTCCATGGATCTTTGTTTCCTGTTGTATCAAGAAATAGCTATAGATCTGATACTAAAGATCCCCCTGATGTCTCTTTCTGTCCATTGGGCTTCCCACCCAATCTACATCCGTGAAGCCATGCAACTTCACCTCATATGTTTATCTGTATCATAATCCATACTCATATGTGCCCTTCATATATCTAAGGACATGCTTACCCGCATTCCAACAGATTTTGGTAGGCTTAACCATCGCTTGACTCAGTTGGTTAACCGCATAGCAAATTTTCAGTCTCGTGTTCACTAAATACATTAGTGAACCCACTAACTGTCGATAGACAGTAGCATCCACTACCTCTCCAGAAGTAGCATCCTCTTTCCTCTAGTTTCCTAGAAGAGGAATATCCATGGGCTTGCAACCTTCCATGTGAAACTTACCTAGTATCTCCCTTGCATACTTGCCTTGAGACACAAAAGGTTCACCATCTCGCTTCCATATTTCCAATCCAAGGAAATAATGAAGGAGGCCCAAATCCTTCATCTCGAACTCCTTTGCAATCTCCTCCTTGCATGAGTGTATCAGCTGCTCATCACCAGTTAGTATTAAATCATAAACATAAAGAACAATGATTAAAATCTTACCCTCCACCACAATTTGGTATAGGTTTTCATCAACTTCACTTTTGGTGAAGCCCAGTCCGGTGAAATAGCTGTCTATCTGAGTGTACCAAGCACGGGGTGCTTGCTTCAACCCATACAATGCTCTCTTGAGTCTGCACACATGTGACTCCCTGTCAAAGGTCTCAAAACTTTCTTGTTGCTCAATGTACACTTCTTCCTCAATGATCTCATTGAGAAACATAGTTTTTATATCCATATGATGAATGTGCTAGCCCATCTGTGCTGAGAGTGCAAGGATGGATTTTATGGAAGAGTACCTTGTGATAGGTGCAAAGGTATCATCATAATCTATCCCCTCGATCTTTCAGAAGCCTTGGGCCACAAACTTGGCCTTGTAATTCTCCACACTCCCATCAGCAGCTTGCTTTACCTTGTAGATCCATCTCGAACCTACCACTGATTTGTCAACTGGTCTTAGGAAAATTTCCCATGCATTTTTTTTTATAATGGAGTCATACTCCTCCACCATAGCATCAACCCAAGTGGGATCCTACACTGCTTCCTAAAAGGAAGATGGTTCAGTCACAATACATTTTCTCATGAGAGCCATGTATCCAGTAAATCGATCAGGAGATTGTCTCTATCTGCGCTGTGAAGTAGGGTCTCCTACATTCTGTGCAGCATCTAGTCTCAATCTGTCATCTTCAGTAGTGCGCTTTATGCCATTTATGATGGATGCCTCTGCTTGAGTGGTTTCCTCCACTCCATGAACCTCCTTATGTGGCTGATCCACATCTTGAGACTCATCTTTGGGAACCAGCAGTTCCTCTTCTGCATGCAAGTCTAGCTCCCTCTCAAGCGACAACCACATGGCTTTCCCCTCATCAAATTTTATATCCCGTCGCATAACAATCATCTTACTGTTAAAAAAATATACACGATAATTATGGGGTGTTTCTGTGTACCCCACAAATATCCCAACTTCAACAGTCAGTTCTAGCTTCTTCCTATCATCCTTGGTCACATGCACATAAACAGATGAGCCAAAAATCTTAAAATGAGAAACATTAGGTTTCTTACCAGTGAAAGATTCTTCAGGTGTACTCATGCCAAGTACTCTATGAGGACAATGGTTTTGCACATAAACCACAGTATTGCATGCTTCTTCCCACAAATGCATTGGTAGGCCCTGATCCTGCAACATCGCTTGTGAAACACCCACGATCATTCTGTTCTTCCTCTCTGCGACCCCATTTTGTTGTGGGTTATGAGGCACTATGAGTTCTCTTTGAATTCCTTCTCTGCTGCAGAAGTCTTTGAATTCATTAGAGATGTATTCTCCACCATTATCTCTCCTTAGAGCTTTCACTTGTTTCCTCGACTCTTTCTCCACCAATGCTTTAAACTCACAGAACTTTGAGAATGTTTGATCCTTCTTCTACATGAAGAAGATCTATCATTTACGAGAAAATTCATCAAAAAAAATAACATAATACCTATGTTTTGTTTTTGAAGAAACCGAGAATGGTCCACATACGTCTGTGTGAACTCTCTCCAGGATCACCGAGGCACGGTTCTCCTTTTCATGAAAGGTGTACTTTGCATACTTCCCCATGGTACAACCCTTGCATTGGTCTAACTGAGCAAGTGTTCCCATTGGAAGTCCAGTAGATATTTGTTGCATGATATTCAAGGCTCCATGATGAAGATGGCCCAATTGCCTGTGTCATAATTCGCCCTCATCCCGACTCACCACTTTTTTTGCCTTGCCCATCATGGAAGCATAGCCATCTACCTCCATCTTGTAGAGATTCTTGACTCAAATCCCTATCCTCTTGACTTGACCCGTTGTTTTATGTCTCATAAAAGCTTTTCCACTGCTAAAAACAACATCATAGCCTTTGTCCTCCAACATTGCGACTGAGATCAGGTTTTTCTTCAAACTCGGAACATGCATAAAAATTTTCAATTGAAATGGTTTACCTGACTCTCTCTGAAAGGTAATGATACCAATGACATTCGCACTGTATCGTCCATCGTCTCCCATTTCTATATGCATTTTGATATCTTTTTCCTCCAAGTCACTAAAAAGATACTTATCTCCCGTCATGCGGAAGGAAGCGACACTATCCAAATACCACACCAATCCCTATGCACATGAAGCCATGCATGTTATCAAAGTGAATTCAAGTTCAAAATGCGAGGCAAGGGCCTCACCAGCTGCATCTCCAGCAACCTTCTTGTTCTTCTTCTTCTACAAACAGTTAGTAGCGAGATGCCCATGTTCGTGACAGTGAAAACACTTCACCTTGGACAAATCTAGCTTATTGACTTTAGACTCAGATTTTGGATGGAATTTATTCCCTTTCCCTTTCCTTTCCTTGGTAGCCAAAGCAAAATCCTCTTCATCATCATGCTTTGATGAAGATCCATCTCTGGTGTTCCGCCTGAACTCCTCTTGCACTAAATCTGACCATAGTATTCCCAAACTTGTGATTTTTCCCTTCCATTGACAAAGTCTTGATAACTGTGCCAACTATTGGAAAGTCCTAGGAGCACCAAGCTCACCAAATCATCATCAGCGACTGTTATTCCCACACTTCCAAGCTCATCCCAACATTGGACAAACTTCATGAGATATTTTGGAATGGAGTCACCCTTCTCCATCTTGATCTTCCCGACTTTATCTTTAAGTGCCAATTTCCTATGGTCGCTATTGTTTTGGAAAAGATCCATCAAAGTCTTCCACATTTCATATGGTGTGGATTTCCCATGGAGATTTGAGACAATGTGGTCTCGTACTCCCTCCAACAATATCCTCCTCGCTTTTTCCACTTTCTTTTTCCATGCATCAAGATTTGCAGTGTCTGTAGCATCCAACTTAGGAACATCTTTGTCAATGTATTCCTTCAAGCCATTGTCTTCGAGTACTGCCTCCATCCTTTCCTTCCAAGCAATGTAGTTCGATGCCTTCAAGTGCATGCTCTAACCTCAAGCCAATGAAATCCATTTTGATCTTGAATAAACTGTAGCACCAAGAAAGTCTTTCTGCAAATTCGAGTTATCCAATCACAAACTCAACTGTTGCAATCCCTCTTGCCCTGGGAGGTTCGCACCTGACCAGTTAGCAACCCGAGGAAGGTTCACACCTCACCTGTGAACAACCTGCAAAAATATTAGGGAGGTTCGCACTGTAATGCATAGTGGGGTGAGGGAGGTTCACACCTCTCCTTTGAGCAGCCTGCGAAAATCATGAGGGAGGTTCGCACCTTTCCTTTGAGTAGGGTGCGAAAATTTCAACTCTCAGAAATATGTGAAGTTTTCAGTACTATGTCGTCGCACCCTACTAGAGGAGGGACTTGCAAAAATACTATTATTTTCGCACCTCACTTCCGTAGCTCCGTTGCTCTGATACCATGTAGAAATTTCAATACAAATTAAGTATTTCTTGGATTCTCCTGATCTAAAAATTATATTCCATTGTTAAATACATAATCACTTCTACAAATATTCTTGCGGAACTTAAACCATGATCACAAAGTGAGATAACAAGAAGAAATATGAATCACACATAGCACAGATGTTTTAAAAGGAAAGCATAAAGTTAAAAACCCCACTATCATATATTATGTATATCATGGATCATGAAAAAATTTCATACAAAACTCTAATCCAAGAGCTCTCAGTACAATACAATTGTCTCACACTGTCATACAAAAATTGACAAATTCATGTGCCAATATTCTATCTCCAAATAGCCTGCCTCCTCTACACAATCCCTACAAATTGAATTCTCACAATGAATTCGAATTACCCTTGCCAAGGCTACACATGCTCATGGGAATATCCACTATGTGTGTGATTGCATGAGTGCACTTCACTCAAATCACAACTGATAGTCAAACTGTCCCTTTCACTTGTTATCTCAATTGGGTCTCCACTAGATCTGAAATGCATGTAGTTAACAATGGTAAATATTCAGTTGCATGTGAGATCATTAATTGTGAATTAATTAATAAATAATTCATTGATCTCTCACTAGTGTAAGTTTAGTTACAACTAGTACAACTGGGCTTAACTCATTTAACTGAGTTAAACTACTTCACAACTCACATACCTACACTTATAACTCTGTTACAACTTCAAGTCACCTCCATGTCCCACCAGTCAACCTTTGAACTCGAAATTCCTATAGTTAGCTGATTTGCCATTTCAGTTAATTATTTCAAGTAATTATGAGATAATAGATTAATATTTATTGTCCAATTTATTTAAGGGAAAAGTAAATTAGACACATGTTTCTTGTTGACTTTTCAACGGATTTCAAGAACATAATTGTTTCCCCTAATCATCTACAACAAATCAAGAAAAATATATTTGCAATGATACGGCAGAGTCGGGCCAACCGGTTTTTCCACATTCAAAAGTGAAAAGCACTGATGGAATGCATTAGTAACTACATTGACTAAGTTTTATAACACTGGATAAAAGAGAAATCATATTGACACATTAGAATACAACAACATTGATTACCTTGTATGAAAAGAACCAGTCACATGTAGTCGTTACTATAGACATAGGAGCAATGCTCTAAAGCAATTGATATGTAATGATGAAACATTATTTGAGAAATTATTATACTACTACTTTGTAAGAGAGTTCCAAAATAGAGGAAGTGAGCATGAACATGGGTTGTTGTGGATAGAGGAAGATCCTATATATGGAAGGGATAATAACTTGATAATTGAAATGTTTTTGGACAAATACATAACCTATTTGTTGTGTGTGTTATATTATTTGCATGACTAAACCTATTGTCTGCGTTGCACTGGCCATGCGGGGGGGTTCATAGGGGGGGGAAGTAATCCCCCTATGCAGGGGTTCAGAGGCAGCACCTCTGAAAAAACAATGGCTTTTTTGTGTCCATTTTTAGTAGTTTTTTGACACATGGTTTTCATCGATGGTTGTTGGCCCTCGACCAAGTTTTGAGGAAACATTGGTCAGGTTTGACCACTTTTTGGTCTTCAACGGGCTGTTCGAAGATGGAGCACCCAGGCGAAGCTAAGATCACGGGATCTCACTTGTTTTGTGGACCCAACAAGGGGTTCATTAGGGTTTATGTAATGGGTTATGGGATGTCATCCCATGGGTTTACCCATGATTAGGCCTTATTGTAAATGTATAAATAAGTAGTTAAGCAATGTAAGAAGATCATATCAGAGGAAAGAAGGCCAGGAAGCTCAATAAGAAGAAATACAAGTTAGAAAAACTACAGAAAGCTACAGGGAACAGATGGAAGACCTCACAGAAGGCAGGTATGCAGGATTTGAACCTTGTTGAAATAGAAGGACCACGTAGAATGGAACTTCACCAAGGCGAAGCTATATGACCATTGGTGGTGCCCCGCCCATTAGAATGACGCTCCAAAATGGCTAGAAACACAGTTATTGGCGGATAGACCATCGTTGGATGTTGAGACTGTGCCATAACATACATATTCGCATTGATGGAAGAACCTGTGCCTGTTGGAAGAATCCATTATGACGATTTCTTATATAACCCATCGGTCACTGCGTTGGGACCACTTTTTTCCACCCGTAATTACCCAAGCTAATAGAGAATTGATTGTGTGTCGAGCTGTGATTTCAGAACTTAGACCTCACCATCTGTTTGATTACCCCACTTGTCTGTTCACCTACACGACCTATCTATTTAGAAGTGTGAATGTCAGGAGAACCTAGCGCATTAGAGAAGTATGTCGAGGAGATCCTTATGAAGATAATGGTTGACAAACAATTTTCTGTAGGTATACAAGTGTCATCGACTGGGAGATTGTAGGCATCCCCTTCGACTGGACGTTGTTCTAGCCGTGTTAACCCCGCAAATGAGAAGTGAAGTAAGCATCGCGATGATCTGGATAATGTGAAGCAGATCCCATCGATCTTGCCAGATTATATCCTGCCTTTGGCTGGCGTGGTTAACCGTGACAACATCCCACGAGATTTTGAGTACACTTTGATCACTGCGTACATCCGGAAGGGGATACGCGTAGTTGGAAGCTAGTTGAGACAGATCCCAGCCCTGAAGAACAGTGACTTTAATCTCAAATATATAAAGAACTACTCCATGCTCGTGCCCCACTGATATTTGATGAAGACCACTGGGAAGAAGTCGTGCATCGTCTCCCAGTCATGGATAAAGGAGCTGGCGCAGTCTGCTATACTTAATGTAATGAAGATTCCTCACTTTAGTTGACATCAGGAGGTTAATGCTTTTGTTAAACTCCTCTTGTCATGCTATCATGGTGGATACCTGTGGCTTGACAGGCATATTACTGTAGATCTAGCGTTGATCCACCTGATCACAGGTCTGAGCATGCAGGGACCCGACCCTCAGCAATTCTGCCCAGGGAAGACTTATGACCGCTCCCTAGCACAGTGCATAAAGGAGGATTACAATGATGTAGAAAAGGGAAAGCGAGGCTACAAGGTAGCCTCTATCCAAGATGGTGCAGTGTGCCTCACTTTTCAACTCATAGCTAGAAAGCTCGTTAGAAAGAACCACCCCACATAGGTGACTGGGTTCATGGTGGACCTCGCAGGGAAATGCGTGGAGGGAATGCAGATGAATTGGGTGAGTTACCTCATCAATGAACTTGAGAAAGATTTTTGCGAAGTGTAGGATCATGGATACAAGTTCCACTTCAACTGGCTACTCGTGTTGATTGCATTTTTCTCTTGGAAAATGCCTAAGGGAGCAGCCTTTCTAGAAATTGAACCACCGAAGCCATTGGTAGCTAGATTTTCTACATTATGGTATATGAATGACATGTCAAAGAAATTGCATTCGAACACAATATTCCATGTGTACTATCAACAACTGAAGGTTTCCATAGATTCATTTCCGCGCATGACATCATGCACCTTGCACTAGTACAGACTGCTAGCTAAGTTCCATGCAGATCATCACTTTATCTATATCACTGCGCGCAGGGATGACAGAAATGAAGAGTTACAATATTATTATAAGTTGACTGAAAATGACATGGATTAGATCACTAAGGAATGGCTAGAGGAGTTCCTTATACCGGTTGAAGATGCATAACTCTTCGACGTTGATATCATAGGAATCCCCTTGGTCACTCAGATCGAGCATGTCAGACAGAGCAATGCGAAGAAGAGGAAGAAAAAGGAGGAAGTCCAGAATATAGAGACTGATGAGGAGGACAACGCCTCCGAGAAAGATGGATCTGGCTCACCAGGAGAAGGATGAGGAAGAGAATACCAAGTAAATGAAGAAGGAGGAGGGGATGAAGGAGAAAATAAAAAAGAAGGCGAAGCTACACCACCTCAAGATCCCCCTGTTATGACACAGACTCCACAGAAGAGAAAGTTTTCTCCATATAAACCTTCGGCAAGAAATAATATGCATGCCAGTAAGCCCCAGTTGAAGGCCACGCTAATAGAGGACAACACCGATCTAATCATCGTAGCCATGGAGGATGCTTTAGATCATATCTTGCAGAAATATGGAGTGAAGTAGGAGATGTTGTATGAAATAATCGAGAAGGAACCAAAGGAGCTACAACAAGCTATTCAATTGAGTCACGCAGTACCTACTACGCCTTCCTCATCTGAGATTGTAGAATTGGTGGATGAGCCCGCCCAATTATGAAGACTTGCAGATGCAATAGAGGCTCGACTTCATCGAGTCCAAGAAGAAAAGGAGAAGGCTACAGAAACCTTGAAGCAGGAGAAAGAGGAATTCTTAGAGAAACTATGATTTGTGCAGTACATCATAAAGTCCTATGAGAATGAGAAAGATGAGTTTCGGGCAATGCTCAAGCAGGAAAAAGAGAAGATACAGTGAGAAAAATACCAGTTGCTCGCAGAGCAGACTGTGGTCAAAGAAGCGGTGAATAAAGGACTTCGCTCTATGCGAGGCATGGCACGGGAGGAACATGAGTCAGTCAAGGTTCAAGTGGTGAAGCTCGCTGAGCTCATCCAGTAGCTTCAATCCAGGATAACGGAGTTATAAATCCAAGCAGTGCCGAGAGAGGAACAATCAGATCCCTTGCCTCAGAATGCAAGCAGCTAAGAGAGAGAAGTGCGTAGACCTATGAATGCCTTGCAAAAGACTCAGAGATGAGGAATTTGGAATCACAGCTATAAGAGGTGCAGCAGCAGGCCTTCACCATGCAAGCACAGATGAAGTTACTCACTACAGTCGAGAGAATGAAAATATCTCAGGAGCAGCACGCAATTCAACAACATATTACTACCATCCAGGGTAGAGTAATGGAAGTCACGCAGAGGCTACAACTAGTGCAGGATGAAGCCTGCAAAGTGTTTGAAAAGATTCAAGGACAAGGCTCGCAACTAGACCAAGTGGTTGCATCAGTGGAACAACGCCTGGAAGGGCCTGTTACAGCGCAGACAATCCAGGATCTAGCTAAGCAGGAGGCTCAGGCAAAGCAGCAAGTCAAGGTAGCTCAAGCTAAGCTCGAGGCCCTTGAAGCATCGATGCCCAATTCTAAGTGACGTGGGATGAGTCACAAGTGAGTGTTGGGGGCCTGTTGGCCCTTGAGCAAGTTTTGAGGAAACATTGGTCAGGTTTGACCACTTTTTGGACTTCGATAGGCTGGTCAAAGATGGAGCACCCAGGTGGAGCTGAGATCGCAGAATCTCACTTGTTTTGTAAACCTAGCAAGGAGTTCATTAGGGTTTATGTAATGGGTTATGGGATTTCGGCCCATGGGTTTACCCATGATTAGCCCTTATTGTAAATGTATCAATAAGCAGCTAAGCAATGTAAGAAGTAGTGTTGTCTTTGTGCAAGAATGTGTTGAATCTTGCAGAGCTAAGTGCAAGTGATTGTAAGTGCTTTGTGAAAATTAAGTTGTATATGAGGCTTTGTGCTTGATAATGAGTTAGCTTTATTCCTTGACCTAATTTTGGGAAGAAAGATCCGGTGCTCAGTGCGTAGATCTCCTGTTCTCTGTGAAGTTTGGATATGTGGCTAAGTGCACAAGAGTAGATGAATGTAAGAGCTTGAATACTAATAAAGAAGAAGAAGAATTTGGTGGACATAGCCCCACATTGGGGTGAACCACGTGTATCTTGTATCTTGATGTGCTTTGTGCGATGTTGTTTATGTTGTTTATGTTGTTTGTCTTCTTAGTGCTTTGATATTTATGCATGATAGATAAATCTGTAATGCCTAGTCCTTTACTTGTGAATGAATGCTATATCTGATTTATAATGCTAAGTGCTTTGGTTATATGATCTTTTGTTGTGTTCATCTGTACTTAGGGTTTGATATGCGATGTGATTGAGACCCATGAACTAATGCATATTATTGTCTAAGTACTCTGTAGAAGTGTTACAACTATAGATCTATGTTCCAGCTTGGTTGTAGACACCTATGTCTTACAACCCCCTTGCCTCTACCTTGGGTGAGACTGCATCTGCTTCGGGTAGTCAGAGTTTTGTTGGTGCATTGTTGAAGTGGTGAACCCTAGGTCTGCCCCTATGCCAATAATGGTTTTCTAATTCCAGTTAAGGAATTAGAATGGTTGACTCATTTGGGTCAATATATTAGGGGTTTTGGATGTGTGTGTGTGTGTACATAAACAATGAATACATATGATGAATAAAACATTAGAGGTGTGGCTCTAAATAGGTTGATGGTTTTTCTAGTTTGGGTTTCCAGGGTAAAAATCCCTGTGTAATGTGTGAGTGTGCCATTTTATATTTTATGTTTTCATTAAGAATATGTTTGTAGTAATTAATTTTACAAGGTTAAAATCTACATTTGTAATTAGAGTTTTTATTGGCTTCAGGGGGATGCCTTTGTGGCTAAGGGTTTGGATCAAGTCTATGATCAACCTTGTTATAGTGGGAGATTTGTGGTATTGATTCTTCAGGTGAAAAGAAATGGAAATCAGTTCGAAAACAGAGATCGAGAAATTTAATGGGAAAATTTTTTAGTTGTGGAAGCTCAAGATGGAAGATCTATTAGTGGACAAAGATTAGTGGATCATTATGGATCCAGGTACTGCACCTACAAGAACGTCAGCAGAAGACTAAGCAAAGTTGGATTGGAAGGTGAAGAGTACAATTCAGTTGTGTCTCTCAAGTTTAGTATTAATGAATGTGTTAGGGGAAGCTACAACCAAGTCTTTGTGGAATAATTTAGGGGCTTTGTATCAGTCTAATTCCATGGTAAAAAAAAAATTCCTATGGAAGAAGTTGTACAACCTGAGGACTAAAGATGGAGACTCGGTGACAGAGCATATGAATGCATTCAATATAGTGGTAAGTCAGATATTATTTGTTGATATTAATATTTATGATGAAGATAAGTGTATCAGTTTATTGTGTTCTTTAACAGACTTGTGGGATGGTCTAGTTGTGGCCATAGGTAGTAATACAATTACTTTAAGTTTTGATGATGTGGTCTCATTCTTTTTGTCGAAGGAGTTGAGATAAAAGAACATGGAAGGACAAAGAACAAATTCCTTATTTGCAAGAGGATGCTCCCAGAAAAGAAATAGATCTAAATCCTCAAGTGGGAGATATAAATCTAAGGGAATATCTAAATATCCCAAAAAATTTGTAAAGGTATGCTGGATATGTGGAAAAGAAGGGCACTACAAGAAGCAATGTAGATCCAAAAGTGTTGAGAGAGGGAAGGGATCTAATGATGCCCCTTCTAAAGAAGTAAAAACCTCCGTAGAAGAAGGAGGAGATGCATAATTCGATTCTTCAAGTACACATACAAATCATGAGGCATGGCTAGTTGACTCAGGTGCATCCTTTCATATGACTCCTCACGGGGAGTGGTTTTGAGAATATGAAAGGTATGATGGAGGTGATGTTTTCCTAGGTGATGACTCGAGAACCAAAATAATAGGATGAGGAAAATTCAAGTTGAAGCTCATGGATGGAAGGATTAAAACACTGTTTGGTGTTCTGCACATCCTAGGATTGGCCAGAAATTTGATTTATGTAAGAAAAATGGATGATGCGGGGGTAAAAATAATGTTTGAGAAATAAACATGTCGAGTGGTTCAAGGAGCTGTTGGATCATGTTGTCATTGATGCCAATGGTTTGATTGATTGATGTCATTGATTGATGTCAAGTGATTTATTGATGTCAAAGGATTGATTGATTGATGATTGATGTAATCTAATACGTATTTTCCTTGATGAGAATGCATAG
>ML826132.1:48877-66172 GCA_009831015.1 Picea engelmannii
GTTTCCCCCTCGAAGAGGCTTATTATCTGAAACTATCTCTTTTTCAAGGCGTTGAGTACTTTTCCTGAGGTTTTTCTATGCTATATTGATGTTTGGTTCTTAACAGAGTCCTAGCTTAAGTGACCAAAGTGGACATGACATCATGTTAACGTGGTTTTCCAGCATGGCATCCAACATATCTACGGGAATGTCATGTGTCAACCGTTGATGGGTCAAGGGACACGAGTCGCCTTGTTGGGCATGGAGACCTTTGAGACTTCACCTTAAACCCTAACCGTCAGATCTATAAGCCGATAGATCTCATCCCTTCAATGGAGATTTTATTGTCATCGAGAGTGGACAAATGGTAAAGTGAGTGATAGCTCATAGTGTTGATGACGATAAAGGTTTTCAAAAAGAACTAGGGTCGTCGATTGGATGGCAGTAATATTGATGGTGAAATCTAGACAGTCAGATCCAAAAGTTTCATCGTCAGAGCATGGAAAGTTGGTATGGTCATGCATTGGCCAAAGGTGTCGACAACGATAAGGATCCCGAGAGGAGAAAACAAGGATCGTTGATTTGGCTAAGAGTTAATCTCCATCATTGATCACCATAGTCCTTTCTCAAAAGAGGAGAAAGGAGAATGATTTCCTAATGATGTGGAAGTACCATGTATCACAATAGGTGGTAGGCGGTGACAGGGCCACTTGTCATCCTCGTGATGACATGGATAGACACGTCAGTCCACACGTCAAGCTATGGGAGGATCCATGTTTCATCCCACGATTGGTAGAAGGGACTGGGTGTGAGTCCCTGTCTGTTTTAAGTCTGGGGACATGTGTCTTAATCCTAGACCTCAGATCCATAAGTCGAGAGATATGGATGGTTGGTGCATAACGCATCATCGTCAGAACATAAAAGGTTGGTGAAGTTGAAGTGTTGGCCCAAGAGAGATGACGATGATGGGATAAACCCAAGAATGAATTGGAACCGTCGATTCCATCGGAGGTGATATCCATGGAATTTGAATCATTGACGTGATCTCAATATCATTAGTGAAAAGACAGTCGACGACCCAAAGGAAGGGAGTTGAGCATTGAATCGACAACAATGACGAAGATATGGAGGAAAAATGATAGTCACTTATCGACGAGTAGGAGAGATTAAATCGCATTCATCGATCTGTCGTGGGTCCCACCTGTTCACCCTGGAAAAAGGTTAAAGGTATGATTTTTAACCATTGTATAGGTTCGAGGCGCCAATGTGATTTGGGTCGTTAGATGTCAAGGGTTGAGTGTCGTCAAATATTTAGGGCATCCGATCTCATTCATTCGTCGGAGGATGTCGAGACATGGTCCCTTGGCATGGACAGGGACGAGTGTCGATGACGATGAGGTGTTGGGGTTGAATGACAGTCGTTGATCGGTAGACCAGCGAGAATGAGTCTTAGTTGTGGATCCGTAGTAGGACCCACTAGCCCTTTGACAAGTGAATAATTAGGTGGAAGTTAAATTTTGAGCAAGTTTGAGGAACCAACAAGATCGAGATCATTGATTGTCAAGTCCCGAGAGCCATCAGATCTGGAACTATTATGATAGTGTGGTCATTGTTGGAACTGGTAGTTGGGGCGATCAGTAACTTCATGGAAGAAAATTCCCAACGACAACGAGGGAAGGTCCCACATTCTTGGGGTTGTTGATCTAGAGGGCCTGATGGGCCAAGTGGCTGGTGTCACATTAATTCCATGAAGGATGGAATGAATGACTAGGAGTCACATGGTTTCCACATGGAAATGAGGTGGATTTGATAATGAAAGCCTAAAAAATTCGGGAGGCTATAAATTTTGATCTAGAGCTCGGATTCGAGCATGTTTATAGTCATTGGAAATCTCTCGATGAGAAAAACCCATCTATGGGGTTCATTGAGGTAAATGAACTTAGTGGAAAAAATGGAAATTTCACCACCCCGCCAGCCTAATTAAGGGTTAGGGGGTCAGGTGTCTTATAAGTGGTATCAGAGCATAGTTTGAACACTAGGCTTGGATGGGTCATAGAATAGTCATAAATACTGCTATATCAAGGCTAAGATGATCCTGATAGAACAAGTTCCCCTGCATTAAAAGTATTTTTATTATCTACATTAACCCCTTGAGGAGAAGGACTACAGATTGAAAATTTATGTTTTTAAAATTCCTTACAACAGAGAATCCTATCAAGTTGATTTGCAGCAGAAGAAGCATATTGTTGCCTTGCTGGAATGATAACTACTCCTACAGGAGTGGGAATATGTTCAAAATCATTAATGGTAAGGCCTGAATGTGAATGGATGAAAATGGCAGAATCATGTTATAGGATTAAGAGAGAAAATGAGTGGACTAAGTTGTTGTAATGTTGCCTATAAGTGTGGGTTGTTGGAACCTTGACAATTATAATTGTTGTCTAAACAAAATACTATAGCATGTATCTATAAGTCCTCATGTTTAGAGGATTGATGGGAACTAGTAAGGTTAACTTACTTGATCTACAATGAACAAAACATATTGCTAAGATAATGCAATAAGTTGCCACTCTTTCCCTTTCTACTGTTGATAGTATTCATAAAAGAGGTAATGTGATATAAACATATGAGCAAGTTTATTAGCTCATGGTTGTACATGTCTATTCATTTGAGTATGTGTTTATGCATTAAAGTACAATATGAGATATGTTGTAATGCGTATGGTAATGAGTAAGCATATATGTAACATGTAAATAGATGTGTTATAATGTGTGGTGGGTTTTAGAGTATGGTCTGTTGATGAACAGGTTAAGTGAGAACAATTTGGTATCATCAAGAAAGCTACCACCGTGAATAAAATGTTGATAATGGTGTATCCATATAACCTTATGAGATTAAAGCTATGAGAGATCAATGAAGGATATGATCCAGGTTATGGTAAAGGAAGTGCTTGGGGGCATTTCTAGAAGACCAATGGGTCAAAATGACATTTAGAGGTGGATCGTAGCCATATAAGTATGGCTTAGTATGATCATGTATAAAATAGAGGGAATATTAAGAGAATATTTTTGTGATAAAGGTCTGTTGACCATGGATTATTTGAGACATGAAGAGAGAATGGAATGATTATCTTTCCACCTTGGGTAATGCAGTAAGTACCCATCTGAATTTTTGGTATCTGCGGAATGTGTTTGTTGTAGAAAGGGCAAGAGTGGCCCTTGTTGGTTGTTTCCATATTGAGAGGGAAAAATCATTATGATTTATGACTATGAGATTGGTTATGTGATTGATTGTAATTTCTCACTAAAGAACATTGATAGTAAAGCTAAAATATCAATGTGAATGGTGCAAGAAATGAACCCGCATGTTGACATCAATATGTGTATATGTTTATATGCTTGAGTGCATGGGTTAAATGCATTATAAATTTTCCTTGTACAAAGGTTGATATTAAGACCAAATAAATATGAATGAATATTATAAAAATGTGCAAGTGATGCACATGCCTGATATATATATATATATATATATATATATATATATATATATATATATATATATATAAGGCATGATATGACTGTATGAATAAGTAGACTAAAAGGAAAGATTTGTTCTTTCCATGATTTGATAATTTTGGATGCATGGTTGACCCTGTATAGAAGAGTCTGAACTGCCTTGTTTAAATAATAGTGTGAAGAAGGTGTATTTCATTCCTCGGGAAAAGATGGAGTAAATTGTTGAAAGGGAAAATGAGTAGAGATGCTCTGTTGTTATGATAAGAGGGCGGTATGATTATGCCTTTGAGAATTTCATGTAAATGATTGTGAGCAATCATGAATAAAATAATTTTAGATAAATATGCATATGGAGCTATAAAATATGCCTATGGTAGAAGTACATAATATGTTGATGCATATGGTTAAGTGCATGAAAGCACAGCTTGAATACATACTAATAAGAACAATGTGCATGAGTGAACGTGCAAACTAGGATGCATAATAAGGATGCATGCTTATATTTATTAAGGAATTTTGGGTAAATCTATGGAATGATGAAACTAAGGTTGACTCATGATTGAGGTTACCTCAGATAGTGAGGAATATGGAGCAAGGAAAAGTTGCATATTGAAGAAGTTCCATGTGGAGGAACTGTGTAAAGAGCCCTGTCGAGAGAACAAAGCCACAAAATTAATTGACCACTAAGAGAACTAGACAGTGGGATGCAAAGACTATTTATATAAGAATCCTAGATTACATTCTAAAATATAATGCATGCATAGGAGACATGCAAATGAATGTTGACCCATCTGATTTTTGTTTGGGAAATGTGCAAGAATGCACTGATTCATAATTAATTGTGAACTAAAATCTTAATGTTGTAGTATGTGGTTTCATCCAAGAAAGATCAAGACAATCTTGATTGATACTTCTCAAGGAATGGAGCAGGAATATCTCAAAGGGGATAGACTGCAAAAGCAAGGAAGGACAAAAGAAGGAACACTTTTCTCCCTTTAAAACTTTGATTTGCTTATCAGAGTTGTTTTCCATAAAGGAACAATTGTGAAAACAAGTACAACTGGAAAATAAATTAATACATATGATCAAGTGAATAATCTTGGCTAAGCCATGTTATGCAAAGGCAGTGAGGCCTTGAGAATAGTCCATTTAAGATGAAAAGTCTAGACTATGTAGAGGGAGTTGGAAAAAGGGAAGAGTCCCTTAACTTCTTTCTTGTTAATTAATGTGTTTCCCTAGGATGAGAAACTAAAATGTTGTTATGTGTGGATGATTCCAACATGAGAATGTTGATAGCTACATGATTGTAGAGACAACATAAATGTTAAATTGTGTTTACAATCATGAAAACCTTGAGGCCAATGTGATAGAGTGCATATAGATATGATGGAGCATATATGGGATGTTTTACTAGTTTAAATGCTATAGTAAATGCATTGTATTTAACATTACAGATGATATAATTTTGAAGGTGATGGTTCATGTTGAGTATAGGAAATGAATGGAGCTGTTGGGGAAGGCATGGAGCAGGAAGATCCCAAAGGGGATAGACTGCAAAAGCAAGGAAGGAGAAAAGAAGGAACACTTCTCTCCCTTTAAAAATCTGATTTGCTTATCAGAGTTGTTTTCCATAAAGGAACAGTTCTGAAAACAAGTACAACTGGAAAATAAATTAATACATATGTTTAAGTGAATAATCTTGGCTAAGCCATGTTATGCAAAGGCAGTGAGGCCTTGAGAATAGTCCATTTAAGATGAAAAGTCTAGACTATGTAGAGGGAGTTGGAAAAAGGGAAGAGTCCCTTAACTTCTTTCGTATTAATTAATGTGTTTCCCTAGGATGAGAAACTGAAATGTTGTTATGTGTGGATGATTCCAGCATGAGAATGTTGATAGCTACATGATTGTAGAGATAACATAAATGTTAAATTGTGTTTACACTCATGAAAACCTTGAGGCCAATGTGATAGAGTGCATATAGATATGATGGAGCATATATGGGATGTTTTACTAGTTTAAATGCTATAGTAAATGCATTGTATTTAAAATTATAGATGATATAATTTTGAAGGTGATGGTGCATGTTGAGTATAGGAAATGAATGGAGCTGTTGGGGAAGGACAATTGCCAATGGTGGAAAACCTCAAGAAAAGAATGAATGAAAAAAGGTTGTTGAGTGAAAAGAACTATGGAAGGTATTGTGGGAGTCCCCGTGGAGCACCATTGATGAGGTAAAAATCAATGGAATTGTATAAAAGTTTTCATGCCATGTTGTGGAACGACCTCCTCATTACGACAACGACTCCGATGACAGGTGCAAAAAAAATTTTTGTTTAAGGGGTGGGCGCGCATGTAAAAAGGAAAATACACACTTGACTTTCGTCGCCACCCGACGACTACAAGGCACAACCACGAGGATTACCATAAGAAGACAAGGGTGCACAATAGGTAGCTGCAAGCAAAAGAATGACCAAGGACCTAAGGCGCACCGCACAAACCTTTTACGGCATACCGGGGTCTGCACAGTACGAACACAGGGGGAAGAATCCATGGTAGTATATCTTACTATCTCTGCACAGGAAAGTAGGGCATTTAATCTTAGTTCTCTGCTCCGGGGAGAGAGAAGGTCAGATAGGCTCCTGGCCGACTGCTCAGGCAGAAACTAGTAATCTCCATCAAGTGTGTCGCTAGAGTGGAAACCCTGCCTTAAAGGGCCCGAGACTCTTGATACGGCACTGGATTCTTTACACAGAAAAACCACACAGAGACCTATATTCTAAGGCTACATGGAGGTGTCTATATCACACCCGACACAAGCAGACCAAGCACACAGGAGGTGTATCAACCAAGTACAACATTAAATCAAGAAAAACAACCCTCATTTACTAACGCATAATAACCCTTGAGCTTATTCAAGGACATTACACCACATAAGTTTATCAATAACCACTAAAAGTATAATAACGTTGCCATGACATAATGACATGTTACAATTACCTCCTATTAACCTTGCAAATAACATCACCTTACGTTTTACGTGTTATCCCAACACTAAAAGTACCCACCCATTGCCATAAAGAGTACCACCCTTCCATTTTAAGTTATAAAAAAAAATAAAGCAAGAATAACATTTACATGACAAGACAAGTTACCCACCCCTCCTTAATATTAAGATCATAGAATTAATTGCAACTTCCCCAAAATCTAATCGTATTCATATTTCTAATCATAATAACTGATTGCATAACATTAATGAATACATACCATATTACTATCTTACCCCACAATACATTCTAACACATTTAGCTATAAGGATGTAGGTCCATACCTACATTAGATCTTATCCAAGTGTGCATGCATAATAAATGATGTAATTGACTTGATCCTCATAAGTTCATAATATATGAAAACAAAACAAAAATATGATACTTAGGGAAGCCCAAATAAAGAGTTGTCTATGAGTAACACACCATATTACTTGATAAATGGTATGATGGGAAGGACGGTTATATAAGGAAGCAAACAATTTGTACCCCAAATTATTTTATTTTAAATTTCTTAATGATAATAATTAATCAATCATAAACAACTTTATCAACATAAACAAAACTAAAAAAAAACTTATATTGTTTTTAATTTATCAACAAAAGTAAAACTAAAAGATTTATATATATTTTTAATTGATTTTACTATATGCTTAATATTAAAAACAATTATGATGTATTAATTTCATTATTTTATTTAATTTTAAAATAAATACATCTATTTAGTTAATATATTTCGTTTTAAATCACGAAAATCTATACATGACTGTCAAACATATTTTTGAGAAAAAAATTCCAAAACTAAAAATGAAACTATATTGACATATAATCAGTTAACTGACATAGTTATTTATTCATCCAAATATAAAACAAAATATACCATATCGGAGTACATGTTAACCCAAGACATTATACCTCACCCTAATGAACTCTAATGCCTAATTCGCCTTAAATGAGATAAGCACAGGAAGCATTGGTTACTGTTCCATTTATGCCTGTTCGTGTGGTGACAGAGGCAGTCTTCCTTTGTTGAGGTGATAGATCTGCCATTGGTTCGTTGTCTGAGCATGAGATGAGTCGGGTGATAATGTTCTATGATAATTGTTCTTGTTATTTGACTGATACTCGCCCTCCCTTTGTTCCCTGACAGTATTGTATTTTCATGTAAGACCCTGTCCAATCTGGATTTGGAACGGAGCGGGCAATGGTTTGTTTTTGCGGTGAATTGTAAATGAATTTGTATCACTTAAAAATTTGAGATGATTTCTTTCGGGAAAAAAAAAGGGACATTATAACTCACCCAAAATACTCATAAGTTAAAACACAAAACGTTGAACGGTGTACAACTTAAACGATATGAATTAATTTAAACTAAAAGCATTTAAAACCCTACAATAGGACTGACTATATAAATATAAAAGTCTGCATTGAATGGATAAACACCAGGGTTGGAGGCGCCTTGGACACGTTGCTCTCCATGATTAAATTTTATAAGGCCCAAACCCTGGCTGTAGCAGTTAATTAACACAGCACACCCAACGAATGGATGGAAACACTGGGAATAAGAGAGCGCTACACCAAGCAATCAATAACTTGTCTGACCTTTGGATGTAGGTAGGATTCTCAGCCAATGACTCAATGGAAAGGGGAATAGCACTTCCGTTGGGGAATTAAATACACCAGCCATCGAAACAAATGTCAACTGCCCAAGGCGTAATTAAATTGGCCTCTTGACATTCTCACACATTTAAACTAGCAATAACCTACCCTTTAAATTATCATATTAATAATTAGTGTATTAGGGTTAGCTTGCTCGGGACGTTGCTGATACAACATACTATCTCCTTTTTTTAAGAGAGACATTAAATTAGTAGAATTTGAATAATGGTTAAATTCATAAAATCCTGAAGCGAAAGGTGGTCATCCCAACAGTAAGCTTATATCAACTCATACCAATAAATAACCCACATAAACTTGAATACCATCTACAAAAATTCATGCAATGGTAAGGTCTTGGAACAGTCGCTTGAGTTCCAATGGAACAGCCCGACTTGTAATAGTTACAGTCGCAATAGAATTGCAAAACAGTCTAAATTTAATTATTAATTAATATTGAGAACAACCAAACATATTGGAACAACCCCAAATGTGAGGGCAACAGATTTTATATATGGGGCTGTCAAAATATTTGTGTTGTCCCAAATCAGTCTCAAGATTTTAGAGTAGAACAATCGCCACATATTTTTGACATATAACCCAGCGATTGTTCTCAGTTCCAAACTTAAACGAGAATAGCCCAAACTGTAAAATTTCTAGGGTAACATTTAAGAAGAACTGTACAGTAATTCCTGTAAAAATAAAACAATGAAATCCAGCTTCGTGAAATCTTACACAATGAACCTTACACAAATGTTCCAGTCACTTGGTGTTGCACTACTGTACAGCACGCGCCGGCAGAGGATAAAAGACACGATTTGGTTTCACGAGTAGGGTGAAGGGGTTACAAATGATCGCTACTGGCTGGAGAGGAAGGGGGCGAACTTAAACGGTTTCATTCCCAGCTACTGAGGCAAAACGAATGAGATTTCTGGGAGAGGATGGATTCGACCATTAAGTGAGGGTTCTGACTGTACAAAATCAACGCGTGACACAGGGCAGCAGCCATAAAATCAACGTCTACACAGGGAGGATTCGGGAGTGGCAACATTAAACAATAATAATTTCCATGGTCCAGGACAATAAATCATAGAAATTTACTCAGTCAAGAATTATGAACAGTAAAAAAAAAATTCCTTTTTTTTTTGTTACACAGTCCAGAACGAGGATTTATAAAAACTACAGAGTCCAGAACCATAATTCTAACCACAAATTTAAAGTTCATACCGTTGCCTCAACGCCGCCCTCGAGAGTTGTCCGCGCGTCGTGCCGCTCCTGCTCCGTGCCGACCGTAGAGGACTCACCGGTACCTCCCAGCCAAATGCTAGGGGTACTCTGCTTCCCCCTCAGTCCCCCAAGCCGCAAAGGGGCCACACACAATCCAGACAGTAGCCTAGCTTCCCAGCTCGCCTCCAAGGCTGAGCTACCACTCAAGTCAGCTGAGAAAATTCCCAACTCCCACAAGCAATCAGTCCAGTCTCAAGTTTGGCAGCATAACAATACCTAATAGCTGAATCCTCTTCCTTTCCCCCATCCCCTTTATTTTATCCTCTTTTTGACCTAATCACATTTTGTTTTAGGTTTTTAATCAAAAACCCTAAATCATATTTCTTTTAAGTTTTCCCCCCTTTTATTTAAATTTTTTTTTTGAAAACTCAAAAAGGGTAAATGCGCTAAGCATCTTTTCATTATATTTTTTTAAATTCATATATATATATATATATATATATATATATATATTTCTTTTAAACTCGCATTAGTTAACTACTTAATTTCTCCTTTTCAAATTACACCCACCTAATTGAATTAATTTCTTAAATCTCTTTATTTTACCCTACACACTTTATGAAGACTCACATTATCTTAAGTGGGTTTTTTTTGTTTAATTTTATTATTAGCACCGGTATTGTTAATGCTAGCTAGTCGGAAATGAAATTCTAATGTTATTTGAATGGCAGAGCTATTGTGAGCTAGAATATAATGGCGTTGTTATTAGGAGATGGTTAAGTTTTTTGATTATTATGTTAGGGCGAAGTAGTAGTACCTTCACTAAAAAGATAAAGTATCAAGCTTATTACTGGGAATGAGGAAAGGCCTTATGTATGCAATTAAGGAAGGAATTACTTTATGAATTCAATTAACGGAGGGATTGTTTTATGTATTTAACTAAGGAAGGGAACTCCTTGGATTAGGTGGAGGTTGAAAATCATAGGGGTACTGAATATTTAATGTATAGTCTTGATTTATGTTTTTTTTTTTGACATAGGGCTCAAATTCTGCACTGGCGACGCCGGGTTAGGGTAATTGTTTAAGGATTTAATCAGGTGTTGATGTCTTAGGGCTATTTAGGCTGACTCCTTCATCCACATTATTGCAACGTGCCCTTCAGGACGCACCACGTGCTCCAAGGGTGCCACTCGTCTCTTGAATTTCTTTTGTGCGACGTGCCCTTCAAGATGCACCACATGCTCCAAGGGTGCCACTCGCCAACTGAGTTTCTTTTGTGCGACGTGCCCTTCAGGATGCAGCACGTGCTTCAAGGGTGCCACTCGCCAATTGAGTTTCTTTTGTGAGACATGCCCTTCAGGATGCACCACGTACTCCAAGGGTGCCACTCGCCAACTGGACTGATTGGTAGACATCTATAACCCCTGGAGTCAACACTCCGCCAGGTGAACTTGTGGGAGACTAAGGGTTCTAAGGAATAAGGCCCCCACCTTATTGCGCGCCCCTTAGAATCATCGTGAGCAACTGTCGCAGTCTTCCCTCATGGCATCGTGGATCCTCTCGAACTAGGTAATCGTTAACCTACAGTTCGGGGCACGGCGGGAGTGCTAGTAGGCGTTGGTAGGGCTGTTGTCCACCCCTCTCCCTCAACCTCTCTGCAAATCGTGTGTGGCCCCTTTACTCCATATGTGAGTCTGGTCGACAAGCTATCGTCAGCCTGCATCATCAACAATCACGTCAGAAATGTCAACATCAAATCATCAAATCAATGAAACATCACAGTAATTAAATCAACCCAAAAGCACACTCCCTGACTTAGCCCGGAGTCCAAGTGGGTTTTACCGATGCCTCTGCATCCTCAAGGTCAAAAACCCTGCACACTCAATAAAACTGAGTCAATAGCACCTGTCTACATCAAATAGTAACACATCATGTCGTCTATCAATCGCATCAAATCAAGCATAAATGGTCTAACATCATAAAATTCCAGATCACTTGCGAGCAAGTGTCCTCAAATAATAAGTTTTCTCAGTGCGCCAGAGCGGGATGTTACATGTTGCATGGGAATTGTGAAGGGATTGGGTAAGAATCCCTTCTAATTTTTTTTTATTATTTTGATTATATGCATGTGTTTTTTTGTGGATGTCGTATGCCATTGACACCCAAGAAGGGTATGATTCAAGAAAAGAAACTTGAAGGATAGGGTGAGGAACCTATGGTAGTCAAGGATTTGTTACAATCCTTGCACGAGATCCATGAACAACTGTGTCATGAATGCATTAATTAATCATGAACGAATGTGAACAAAAGTGCTTGTAAACAACACATTGATTGGATGCATTGAGGTAATGAATATTTGCAAGACGAGGTAGGTATCAGACTGCCCATTATCGAAGGGGGTCCTTCTAATATTCTATCAGAGTTGTAGACTGGTAAAGAGAGGAATTAGGTGTCCATGAAAATTTGGCACTCTAGTTACCTATAAAGAAAGAAGGCTTGGATGCCTTTATGTGAAATTTTAATTTCATATTATGTTATGTTGATTTGAGGTTATGATCAACTCAAAGAGGAGGAATAGTCCTACCGTAATAATGAATGTGGATATATAATCCATGTGATGAGAGGTTGGTTGAGTCCCAACACACCATGGTAAGAGTGCCTAATACGAAAAGTAATCAATCTAACATCAATGCAGGGGTGCATTGTGTGTGGATGTGGACATAAGCATTGGCACATTGATTAAAGATATTTAATATTTGAATTGCATTTGGAAAGTTAGGTAAACTAAAATGATGCATGTGAAAATAATGATATTTCCTTTTGCTTTATATCATTAAATAGATGAAAGTGATTTGATCGTTAGTATGCACAGTTTTGAAATATTTTGGAAGCCACTACAAGTGTGCAATGAAGGTATAATGTGCATAAAAACTAACAATTTTTTTGGTTGTGTGAAGTTGGAGTTGCAGGAAGAAGGGTCTTGGATATGGTAGTGATGTAAGCCCATAACGAAGACCAATACCTACTAGGTGAAAAAGAGCCAAATAACCTAGGGAAAGAAGTCTCAGGCTTGTGGAATCTAGTTCCATGTGTGTAATAAATATGAAAATGGCAATATGAAATTGGAAATATGTGGTTAACAGATTTGAAAGAAAATCTTATGGAAAATTGATGACAACATCTCATGAATTACTGTATGCATGTGATACAGGTGAGATGAAATATCTGTCCTGGAGGGACAGATGATGGTCATCAAGATGGAAAAATGGAAATGGATATTGTTGTGACATGAGAACCCTGTGGTATGCCATGATCACCATAAAGAATGATATGTTGTGGTAAAACGGGACGAAGGGACATGGAACGAGAAAGTGAGTATTGGCCATGATACCACTAGAGGAAAAAGTGAGGAAATCTAGAGAGGGGGTTCATTATGTTAAGATGACCCAAATTTCCTTGCTGAGATATTTAATTTGGAAAATAATAAGGTATTGCCCCTTTCTAGTTTTAGGACAAATCAGTTGATGAGAGGGGGGTGGTAGTTGAACAACCAACCACCCTCAATGAATAAGAGTATGGAATATTTGGCTAAGGTAGCAAAAACTATCATCCATAAGTACCAAATAGTATTTTTTCCTGCACTTGAGATTGACCCCATGGGTTTCTTCTGACAGAAGGAAGAGGACATGTCGAGAACCTACCAAAGCAATTTATGTGCAAGATACGCACAAGGAGGAGGGGGATATAAAGTTTTGTTTTGAGAAAGAAAAGGGAACACATGCATGCAACAATGAGAGAGAGAGAGAACTGGGGAGAATTCTAAGTTTTTAAAGGTCTGTAGAAGATCCCAATGAGAGAGAGAGGTGAAAGAGAACCAGAGGGAGGGAGATCTGGATTCTGATCTTTTGGAGCTAACAAACCTAGTTGAATTCCCTGGTGGTATCATGGCTTGGCACGGGGGTGGCCAGAGTGCAGAATCTAAGTGCATTTGAGTCTATGGTTGGGCGGAAAGGCGAACACCCACAGTCAGTTGGTGTGGTTAATTATCTCATCAGATAAGTGTTAACTTATGCTATGTAATTGTGAATAAATGATGTATGCTTGTAATGTTTGATTAAATGGGAATGTAAATAATTGTAATGAAATGTAATCTCTGAGTAAATGAATGTTCTTGTTGTGGTCTTGTTTGGCTCGTTAAATGGTGAAATTGAGCCAGTATGGGCTATTAGTATTCCCTAAAAACCTTGCAGCTTTGGAGAAAAGCTTGCAAGATAAGAAAAAAACCTTCGTTGCACAGAAGTTGAGCTTTATGGTGCAAGGGGAACTCCTGTGCAGAAGAAAAGGGATAAACGTCATGAGGAAATATGATTCATTTTTGGGGATAGCTTGCACGATATTGAAGAAGCCACCTTAATGAAATTTGAAAGATCTATGAGCAGTTTTCTGACTCCTATAGACTTGGTAATATTATTGAAGAGAGATACCTGGAAATCGGCTTAGGGAGAAAAGTTTTCGCCCACAAGAGACCCATCCTATTATTTGAGCACATAAGCTTGATGAGCAATAGACTCTTTTTGGCGGGGGAGAGAACCTTGCATTTGGAAGTTACGAGAACTTGTTTCTGATATGTTTCCCGTAGGATTTGGGAGCCCTATTTAATCCACTCTTAGAAGAAAAACCTTTGGCCAAAGATCAGTTTAAGCTGTCTATCGAGTGATTTCATTTCGATAAAGAACCGGATCAGTCAGCCCCTTACCATACCCTACAATCCTTACCTCCACGATCCCCACCTAAGCCCCTGGTGGCCGGAATCCATTCTCGGATTTCAAACCAAATCCCATTCTGGGGTTTCAAACTAAATCCCAGTCTCTCTTCGTTACCAGTTTGCATGTATGGTCGTGGTTTTCGATCCGGCGGTCAGGAAATGGGGATGTTAGTGGGTCTAATCGACCTTGTGCATGTGGTGGTGCTGGCATTTTATGCTTGGCAATTATACTTTTATCGAGGTCTTTTGGTCTTCAACGCTTGGCAACTACACATTTTCCGAGATCTTTTGTTGTCTACGTTTCAATTTTAATTGCTAGCATAAAATTTGGGCCATTTGCCTTCATTTTTTATTAAAAATGTCACCCTACCAAATTATTGTATAAATGAATTAGAGGGATCAGGTGGACCACGTAGTGGCAATTAAGAATGGAATTTGAGATGGATACCTAAAATTCTTCATATCCATTCACTTAACACAACTAAGGTATCAATACCATCCAACAACCACTAAATACTCTTAGAACAATCCATTAAACATCAATAAGAGTAGCATCTTAAACACATCAATTAGTTAATAAATAATTTAAAGTCTAAGTTTCTGAAAGGTCTATTGTCAATTCACGTGAAACCTATTTTGAAGAGAATCCAGCCAATCCTATCGGAGCATCCCATCTTTGCTCGCTTTCCATTACCGAGACAAGAGGAGCTCTTTTTCTTAGAGAGATTCTGTGATCACATATGGGCAACGAGCTCTCCTCTTTGTCTTCTCGAGTATGGCATAAATTAATTATTTAAAACTCTGACTAAAGTAATTTTTTCACTATTAAAATATTAAATTTCGATCCTACTTTTCAATTCCTTTCTTCTGACAATAAACAATACCAGATCTAGAGGCGGCCTACAGAGGCAGGCACCTGTGTGAACGCAGTGAGCACTACCTTGAATATGAAGTTCCTTACAACCCACTAAAAAAATTGCAATGAACGTTAATTTATTCTTCTCTTTTTATAATTCAAAGTTTTCAAATTTAGAACACCGATCATACTGACACTCAGGCACAACCTTCAAGCTATTTGAAATTCTAAGGTCTCTGTGCTGGAATATGTCATAGCATAGTTGAGCTGCAGTTGGAAAACCTTAGCATCAATATAATCAAATTAATTTTTGGGTTTTCAAGTTATTATTTATTTGTACATTTGAATTTTCAGATTTCAAATTCTAGTTTATTTATACAATTTCGTTGTCAAATTTCAAATTAATTTTTGGTAATTATCTCGTATTGCTTACAAGTGAGTTTATTATTGCAAGAATAAAGGAAATCACGTTACGAATATTGAAATACCCAGACATTGAAATACCGAAATGACAATGTTGAAATACAGAGTTGTTAAACTCATAAAAGGCATAAGAGATAAGAAAGAGAGTTGTTAATCATGTTTTACCTATTCTCTAGACTTTCTCAATAGAAATAATCACATAGTACAAGTTAAATGTAAGTACCAATAGACTCTGAAATTAAAATTTTATTAAAGCCCGTAAATGAAACCTTAAATCGGACTAAAAGACAAACCAACATGCAAGTTGAACCAAGGAGGGAATGCTTGATACATTTCGTGAGATAAATATATCTAAATTAAGTAAAGATCATCGAGATAAATATATATAAATTGTGTAAAGATCCTCAATTGTGAAGAAGAGATACCAATATGAAATGGCTCACTTACCGTCCATATCATAGCTTGAAAGCCAAAAGAGTTCAGATCATATCTCTCTTACCATCACTTATTTTCACCATAAACCTCCCTTCCTTTCACTGCTTCTAGCCATGGTATGCAAAACAACAAAGTATAGGAGGTCTTGGGGTTTCGCATTCTGAGAACATGGAATGTGGTCATAGACTCCATTATATGATAAGGCATTATACTCACTTTGGCGACACACCCCATAATAGCATCACAAGCCACATTGCCTACTATCACACTATCCACAGTCATATCCATCTCCAGAGAGAAAAACAAAACCAAAGAAAAATTCCTACGGAACATCAACACCTGGACTTTGAAACGCTCCCTGCAGGCTGAGGCCAACTCATTACAATATCACATATCCAAATCCCATTCTTAAATAACACCAACGCTTTCTTATCGTGGAGATGGAATGAGGCCATATGTCTAAACGAAATAGTAAACACGTTATGTGGAAGGAAATCACGTGGACACGTGTGTGAATAAGGTGATATGAGTGGGATTTAATGAATTATTAGCATTACAGATATTTTCAAACCAAAATTCAGTTAACTATTTTGATTATTCTTGTTAATTTTTTTAATATTAGTTGTCTATGAGGCAACCGAGAATCTGAGTTCATCAACTCGATGCTTAGAAGTAATTGTGAGATCAATCATCATTTCAATTTGTTCCTTTTTAATAAGATTTATTTAGTAATGAAAAATATGAGTGTCTTGTTGGTTCTTGAAGCGACCATATGTAGGGGTCTTCCTACTCGTAACGAGGTATAGCCGACCGATGCTTGCATACTAGACTTAGCCCATGCTTGCACCCTCACCACATGGTTGGTCTCACCTGATGCTTTAATACCAGTAAGAGCATGTGCCTGGGATTTCACCCCTTCAATATGAGTTTCCAACCTCTTCAACCGAGGATTTCACCTATTGAAGGAGCACAACCAGTATGGACACTCATAAGAAAACACCACACCCTCCGACACAGACCATATAGATAAAACATGAATAACGCTTCCCAGGGCATCATAAACACGACGTCCCCTCTCTTCCTTCCTTCATAGAATCTTGTTTGTCGTTGGCTTGAGCTTCTTCATGCATGGATGGGGAGGGGTTATCTCTCGAGCATATTCTTTCCTCTCCATACAAATCAATCCTTGGATCGTAAGATAAGGATTTTAGCGAGTGAAAATAGAGTATTTAATGCTAAATTAAGATTTGCATTAAAACATCAACTAAACTCTTGTGTTTATTGCCCATTTATATTTTACTCTAGTTGGGAAGTTCTACATTATTTAATGTTAATTTTGAAAGAGTCTACATGGTTAGATTCTCATAACTTTAAATAGTTTTTTGGGATATTTGG
>ML826132.1:87469-98300 GCA_009831015.1 Picea engelmannii
ATTAAATAAAGGATAAGACCATTAATAAGAAATAAATGAACAGATAAGGCATTAATCAATGGATAAGGTGTTTGGTGGGGAGTAAAGGTGCGAGGGCGGTGAAGGAGGCATAAGGGAGGAGAAGGATTATGGAGAGGGGGATTGATTCATGCATTCTACAGGGAGAGGTGATTTTGGGAGCATTGGGACAGAGTTAGTTAACAGTGGGATTTACAGTGCACCGGGGCTGAGGGGTTTTGGGCTCGGAGGGCTAGGACGTCCATCGATGTCCTAGGGCCAGGCGTACTGGTCGGTAGGGTGGCTGGTTTTGGGGTGTCTCAGGGAGCAAGCCAAGTGAAGGGAGCAAGCTGCTGCAGTTAGCATCAGAAAGAGGTATGTATATTCAATGTTATGAATGGTTTACTTAGAATTATTACTTACGGTCGAGTACAGCGTAAGTGTTGAGATAAATTGTAAATTATGAAAAGTTTACTCCTGGTAGAGCTCATAGAAATTAGAAATTAAGTAATTAGTTAGAAATATAATGTAAATTCAAAATCGGGTTACTACATTTATTTATCTATGTTCTTCATAGTTTTCTAATTGCTTCAGTTATTTACATTAAATGTTTCTGCTATTTTCTTCATTTTGAATCTAACAGTGAGAGCCCACAAAATTCAACTACAAGGATCTTCTACATGAATAAACAAATGCTTCTTTGTAAACTATGTTTATGAGATGGGGTTTGAGCTTTGTTTACCAAGATTCATAACACCTAGTTGCATCTCTCCATCAAACTTTGTTTATGAGATGGGGTTTGATCTTTGTTTACCAAGATTCATAACACCTAGTTGCATCTCTCCATCAAGGAATTAGCGTGGCGATGTATCAAATGTAAGGAGTCAAGTTCCTTAGTGCAATTCAATGATTCCATGCATGTGTAGTTCCTAGCGCTTAGTAAAAATATACATATGTTGTGGTGTCTAACCCGCAACATCTCTCATTCATGGATAGAGATTTGTATACACAAGACTATAAAACCATTCGGCTTCCTTAGGACTCTAAGTATGGAGAGGATCGGCAAGAAAAGGTTGGTATATTCAGTGGAAAGCATATGTTGTAATACTCGGCGCTTGGACACAGTCACATGGATTCCCAAAATGCTATCAAGTTGCCTCTTGGTCGAACTCAATTGCTTAAAAGAGGCAGGTAGAGATGGCTCCTAAATTCCCATTCCCATTCTTTTTTTTTTCAGATTATGGAAAAGCGGATGAAACCTGTGGTTGATCGTTAGGAGCCTCCCTCAACTATTGAAGCCTCTTCCTTAGGGTCCTAAAGACAAATCCTAGGTGAGCAAAGATTAAAAAAGAAGTGTTTTGTTGTCAAGGATTGTACAAAAAATGAGTTCAATGCATCCAAAGGTTTTGCTGTTCTGTACCACAATTTCCAGGATGTGGGTCATTGATTTGAAGAAAGGGAATTGACATTATAATTATCAATACCAATCAATATTGAGACAACCAGTTAACAGAGCAAGATGTCTATGTTGTGTTATCAGATGGGGATTGTTGTAGCTCTCATACAACAGTTTAGTAATTCATGAATATAACCAAAACATTCATAGCACATATTGTTTGAGCACATAAGAAATCCATGAACCCACACCAAAGCCACAAAATTGAACAACTACAAAAATATTTCAATATTAATGGGCATTTTATTTAACTAAGGAGATAAATACAAAGAGGTGAGCCATACACAGATGTATTGTTAGTCACTAACAAAACAAAATTGTAGATGGCCATGGCTCAGAGGCATCTTAGCTCATTGTGGAGAGGCTCCTTGACTCCTTCGTCCACCAATATTCATGTAGGTTCCTCTTGAAGCTTCCATTTTTGCTACTATCCTCCCAAATTCTCCTTGCATCTCCCTTTTTGTCTTCACTATAACCTTCATTTCTTTGATGGTTTGTTTCCCCTTGCAATTTTTTTGCCAAAAAAAAATAATAAAATTTAAAAATGAACATGTTTATAAAATTTACAAAAGGAAAGCAACTAAGTGTTTATTACAAAATTTGGAGAGGATTCAATTTGGATCATAGGTTCACATACACATATAACATTTTGTTTATACATCTGGAATCAGATAATTACACTTTTCTGCTTGTGGAATTTTGTTCTGGAAATGATATAGATATGTGCAAAGTATTGAAATTTTGTTATATTTTTAGTACACAACTTAGATGAATATATTTTTTATTAAAATAGTTTATTAAAATAAAAATATAATAGATATTGCAACTTTGAATCCCTAAAAAAAAATTGTCATATTTTATGGATATAGTGCAGGCCCTATGCATCTGAAATAGTTATGGTGTTGAAGTATTTGCATGGCTAGGAAATCATGTACAAAGATTTGAAGCCTGAAAATGTACTTGTGCGAGATAATGGACATATTATGTTCTCTGATTTTGATCTCATTCTCGCCCACCTTCAAAGTGGACAGATCCCAATCGCCGATTCTAGTTGCCTAAACATGACAAATTTCGGTTGCCATACATTGTCGTATGCGAAAATAAATGTTCATACAATATAGTATCACATTAAAAAAACATGCGATATTGTATATTTATGATAAAATATACACGACGATACGTCTCAAAGAGAGATAAGTTAGACAACCACCTCTCTAACCAAAAAAGACACGTCTTAATTAATCATTCAGTGACTTTAATAATTTACTTTATGAAATACTCCGAACTTTTTATTTTCGATAAAAAGATAATTTATTAGTCCATGCAGAGCAGGGATTATGGTTTGGCCTCCCAGTCAACTTTTGTTGACTTGATTTTTGGTGAACTTTTTTTCGCTAAGATTTACTAAAGTTTGAAAAAAAAATTGGTATTAAACCCAAATTTTGTATAAATTAAAAATGTTTTTTATAATTTTCAAATTTTGAAATAATATTTTACAATTGGTTTAGAGAATTGATATGACAATTTTCCCTTGTTATATAATATAAGGAATTACTAAATTTTAAAAAAGATTGGAATATTTTTTTTTTTTTAAATTGCATCTGCCCGGTGTGTACGGAGACACTGACTAATTTAAGTTGCTCATTGCCTATCTGCACATATAAATTATGTCTAATTAATTTTTTCATCTATATTAATGTCCTATTTCCGTAGAAAATCTATTGCCGTGAACGATCTTGAGTTCACTCTCTCCAGACGTTCTTGCTGCAACAGGTTGTCACAAGAATAATACCAATAATCCAGTTTGGTATTAGGTGAAGAAAATATTTTCATTTGAAAAAAATATTAAAAAATGGGGTTGGCTAGTTGTTATATGGAATGAATTTTTTCATCAGAATTTGGTCATATAAATTTATATGAATCATTATTTTTTGTTATTCAAAATCCAATTTTAAGTGTAGAAATAGATTCAGAGTGTTGAAAAATTCTCAGGACATTCAGAGTCTACAGAAATAATCATTTAAATCTAAGAACCCAACAATTTCTCACCTACAAAATATTCCAAAAAAAATATATATCATTTAATAGAATCTTTAACCTACGGCTTAAAAAACGCCTTTGGTTTCATTAATTTTCTTGGAAAAGGAAAAAACTCCATCTGCACACCATTTACCGCAAAGATTGAAAGACCCCACATGCACATGCACATGCAGAAATTGGAAACTCACAACAAGGCAGAGATGCAATAAATAGCATGGGCACTCATTTTAAAACAATTAGAGAAATAAACACCACATGTCAAATACACAATGTAATTAAACAAGGGTTGCATGGCAACTCAGTCCGAGTTTGTTGAGAAATACATGTTGAACAATGAAACTTAATATAACTAAATGCACAAGTAATGAATATTTTTTGTCAAAAGATAATAATTGAAGGTTGTTTATTATTCAAAATGTATAATGAATCATAAGCTGAATGAAAGTATAATATTCATAAATATAATATAAATATAATAATAAATAATATATTAGATAATAAATATAATATAAATATAACAATGCGTAATAATAAATACATAGTATAACTTTTTATATTTAGATGTGGTGATTGGTGAAATTCATTGATTATGTAATTAATTCTACATATTGAAAGACTTGAAAGGAACAATAACATTTCAATTCTATCAACCAAATTATAAATGAGAGACACAAATATTTTTTTATATTCAAAAATATATATTTGTTTTCCTATGTTAAACATCATACACAAACTTATGATAAAAGGCAAATTAATGTCACATCAAAAGCAAACTTAAAAGAACTAATAAAAATGATATATACCATTTAAATATGTATGCACATAACAATAATAGTTGACTAGGAATTTAATCCCAAAATCTCATTGAAAGAAACCACAACGCTCAACAGCTCCAGCTAACCCACAAAACTACAATATTAAATATGTTAACAACATATATTCAAATATATATATTTTTAATATACTGAATTTTTGTTTCATCAAGTATTAATTTTAAATTAATATTAAATGAAATAAAATTTGACATTTATTTAAAATTTTAGTAAGTTTTTAACTAAATAAATGGAAAAAATTCGGTTTAACTACAATATTAACGTACTCTTTAAAGACTACCACTGCATGCATTCAAACATTCACCACTGCAATACTTCATACATAAAATTTTAGTAGGTTTTTAACTAAATAAATGGAAAAAGTTTTAAAATCCATTAACTACAATATTAACATTTACCACTGCAAATTACAATATTAACATTTACCACTGCAAATTGCAATACTTCATAGATAATGCTTCCCAATCCTTCTCACTTGAGATGCGGTCAAATCATAAATACGTAAAGCACGGGAACAACTGGTTCAGGTTTTATGAATCCCCGGACTTCAGAGACTTCAACCATCTTCGCAATCGCCACGTGTGAGGTGTGCGCTGTATATAGCGGAATTCTGAATTTTCAAAACCGTATTTCGCATCACGTCGGGCCCAATTTGTTACAGAGCTTGTGGTCCCGATTTGTAACAGAGATTGAGTAATATATGATGAGATCGCCATTACAAAAACCCAAATACATATCGACCCTTTTCGCAGAGCACAGCAAAAGTGTACCCCTCGGATTTAACGCATCTGGACTCAATCCATTCATTCATGGGATGCCTAAAAAGATGGGAGAGGGAACTGAAGAGAATAATAATAGCAATGGCACTGGCTGCTGCAGCCTGTTCACTGTACCACTCAAGGACAAATCCCCCCACCACTCCGCTCTGGTCCCCCTATTCATTCTCCCGTGCCCAGAGTTCGAGTCCCACTCCTCTGCCTCTCCGCTCCCGTCCCGTCCCCTCCCCTCTCCAGCTCAGTGAATTTCGCTATTCAGATGCCCCGCCTCCCTCACCTCTCCAGCTCAGTGAATTTCGCAATCCAGATGCCCCTGTTCCTGTTCCTGTTCCTGCCACGTCTGTCGAATCAATCCTTGATAATAACAAGACGAATGGGAGAGCCTGAAAGGACTGAAGGTTAGGTCACTTCAAGGTAATAAGGACAGTGAGTAATTGAGTTAAGGGGGCAGTTGAAAGAAGTAAAATAAACATTAATTAAAGTATTGGAAGAAGTGAAGTTGGCAATAACATTTCAAAGTTATGAGCGAATAAAATTGTAACAAATATATTTTTTATTTATTTTAAAATATATGAATTGAAACTTCTTAAGTTAAACATTAGAATTTCTAAAAAAAATTAAAATCAACCATAAACTAATGTCAAATCAATCATGAACTCATTGCTATAGTCTCAGGCCTTCGGCACGGACTAAGAAGAATTTGTTTCTAAATGTAAATGCATTACTATCAGATTTGTAAGTATGAAAGAATTTGTTTCTAAATGTAAATGCATTACTATCAGATTTGTAAGTATGATTCAGACGGAGCTGCTCTTGTTAATGGGACTCAGAGCGAAGCTGGCGGACTTATTAAAATTTTTCATAATACCTTCCACAAGTGGACTTTCAACTGTGGCCCAGGCACCAACATCAGGGCAGAACTTTTAGGTGTTTGGGCCACACTCTTCTTAGCTACTAGACTTTGCATTGAAAATCTTCAGGTACACGGAGTATTGTCATCGAGTGGCTAAGTGGCAAGAGCAAACTACAAGCTATTGCCCTTATAGCTTGGAAAAAAAGAATCAGACTCCCACAAACACACTTCAAAAAAATCAACTACAGCCACATCTTTCGAGAGCTCAATAAATCTGTCGACCTTCTCTCAAAGTAGGCTCTACAGACTAAAATGGGGATCATCACATACCATCTCTGCATAGATGGCTATGAGGGACCACCTCATTTTCTCACTCTGTCATAAGATCAGTTTTTTTTATTCAAAAAAAAAAAAAACAGAAAAAATAAAAATCCTTTCTCTTCTGTGGGCCTATCAGATATGATTCTAGGCTCTCTTTTCAGACCACAGGACTCTTTTTCTCCAATTTTTACTTCCGGGCATACCACTTCTACTTATCTTTCAGCCTTTTCAAGAGCAAAATTCTCTCTTTGATTTCCAGATTTCATAATCTTCTCACTTTTGTTGGTTGCTTTCCACAAAGGGGGAAATTATCAGCAAACATATTGTAGCAGGGTATGTAACCATTTGTTTTCAGATCACAAATTATATAAAATATAATGAGAAATTCGGAAGAAAAAAAAAGTATGATTCAGACGGTCTCACTCATATATCAATTTGTAAGTATGATTCTGACAGTTTCACTCATATACCAGTCTCACTTATATACCAATTTGGTGTCTAACTTGATTGTGATCTTATTATTATTATTAAACACAACAAGAAGATCTTTTTCTCTCACAAATTTAACCACTTTCTAAAACTAACAAATTTAACTACTTTCTAAAACCAAGTATTATTTCTATTTCTAGGTGCTGAGTTAGCACATATTTAAACTAATTCAAGTAACTTGCTCATTGATTTCAAGTTGTCACAGGTCTATATGCACGCATAAATCGATATTTCTAATTAATACAGTTGGGACTGTATTAATATTGCACACATAAATTGATATACGTGATTAATTTTTGCAGCTTTATTAATTCATTGCATAGCCTTAATGGGTATTATGGAGAATCGAGTTGATGATGGTATCTACAGTGGGGATTGGATTTCATAAGAAAATCTCTTGCTATTTTGGTCTGCCATTTCAATTGTGTTAATGAACAGGTCATTTTAGCTTCCCATTTTTTATTGGTTACAGTGTTTGTTGTTGCAATGTTATCTTTACAAAATTTGGAAAGAGTCCTGAGCTACATCTTTGAATAAGTTTCAGTTATTTGAACTTTGAATAAGTTTCAGTTATTTGAACTTTGTTAATGAACAGGTTCTTTTTGCTTTCCATTTTTTAATGGTTACAGTGTTTGTTGTTATCTTTACACAATTTGGAAAGAGTCCTGAGCTACATCTTTGAATAAGTTTTAGTTATTTGAATTTTGAATAAGTTTCAGTGATTTGAACTTGTTTGTAGTTGAATTGTAAAATCATCTCAAAACTTGAGTGTATAAACATTAAAACTCTGATATATGAACACTAGATTTCAAATTATCTTTGGAATTTTTGTTGAAAATTGGTGTTCTCTATTATACATTAGGTTTTCAGAATTATGTTTGATTTCAGTTTGAAGAACACTAGATTTCAAATTATCTTTGGAATTTTTGTTGAAAGTTGGTGTTCTCTATTATACATTAGGTTTTCAAAATTATGTTTGATTTCAGTTTGGAATTTTTCGTTGAAAATTGGTGTTCTCTATTATACATTACGTTTTCAGAATTATGTTTGGTTTCAGTTTGGATTTTTTTGTTGAAAATTGGTGTTCTCTATTATACATTAGGTTTTCCTAATTATGTTTGATTTCAGTTTGGATGTATAAGATTTTTGGAGCTTTATCTGAGTTGGGTTTAGATATTTCAGCTTTTTGGAACTTCATCTGAGTTGGGTTTGGATTATTTGGTGAAATGTAAGTTTATTTGAGGTGGGTTTGGATTATTTATCGTCTTTCCTTACACAGTTTGGTTGGGTTTAGATATTTCAACTTTTTGGAACTTCATCTGAGTTGGGTTTGGATTATTTGGTGAAATGTAAATTTATTTGAGGTGGGTTTGGATTATTTATCGTCTTTCCTTACACAGTTTGGTAAGAACCCCAAGTTACCTATTTGAATAATTTCCTAACCTTTTCCTTACACAGTTTGGTAAGAACCCCAAGTTACCTATTTGAATAATTTCCTAACCTTTGAACTTGTTTGTGGCCTCCTTACACAGTTTGGTAAGAACCCCAAGTTACCTCTTTGAATAATTTCCTGACCTTTGAACTTGTTTGTGGCCTTTGAACTAGTTTGTAACAGAATTGTAAAATCATTTCAAAACTGGGGTGCATGAACACTATATTTCAAATTATCTGTCAGATTTTTGTTGAAAATTGGTGTTATCTTCTCATACAAAACCTCACTCTTTACGATACAAAACCTCACTCTTTACGGCAATACAACTTGTGAGATTTTTGTTGAAAATTGGTGTTATCTTCTCATACAAAACCTCACTCTTTACGGAAATGCAGCTTCTGCATCAAATTCATTATCAGATTAACACTCATACAAGTGTCCTAGTTCCAAAGGCTTCAAAATTATTGTTGAAAAAAAAAATCTGGAAGTGTTTAGGACCGCACTCGAACCAAATTATTAGAAACAAATCTACAAGTTTCTCTAGTTCATCAAAATAAATTATGTGCCCTTCTTTGTTATATAATATACAGCGTCCTGGCTTTCCAATATCTTCAAGGCATAGTGGACTTATATGCTATCTCGGCAGAAATGTGCTCACCTCGTATGGACATATAGAAGCTCCTCTTTATGTTCCCTTCGTGCTTGGAAAGAAATGCAGCCTTGCCCATGTAGGCGAGAATCAAGCAGAGATAGACAACTCTTGTGAAAGCTATCTGCCTTTGCATACCAAAGTTTAAATTGACTGATTCTTAGCGGATTTTAAGAGTGTGTTTCAGTCCTGGAATTAAAGACATTTGCTCACCTTGATTGACAACTGTGAGAAGTGTCCCAAATTAGCAAATGTAGCCTCGACACATGTCAATCATGACCGATATTCTTAGATATGATTACAAGCAATAAAGTTTCTTATGTAGAAAAGGAAGCGGCCTCCAACATTTCTTTAGGTTCTCAGAAAAAGCTGGATCCCTTTTTTAAGGGGAAAATTTCATCCTCCGCAGTTTAATGTTTTGCTTCTGTCTTTTACTGTGCTCACAGTTTGTGAGAATTTACTCATGTATACATTTTTTGTCATTTTCTCGAATTAGCTCAAGAAGCAAATGAGAATGGACTCCCAAGACATTCACAAGAAGGTTGGCAGCACTGTTAGAGATCACCAATCTTCTTCAGATTTGTAACTTTTTTATTCTGGCTTGCCAGAANNAAAAAAAAAAAAAAAAAATTCTTATGTAATTAAGAACTAAAGAGTTCTTGGTTTCAGCTATAGTCCCATCCGTTTGTTCAGGCTCTTTTATTAGCGCATATCAGCGGATCAATTCAGTTATATTAGCATCCTTTACCCTAAAATTATTTTGTTTGCAGAGTATGGAAGATTTTACAGAAGCAATAATATCCATTTGAAAAGAATCCTATATGTAGTTGGTTTACACAGAATTTTTTTGTAAACTCTAGCAACCATTTGCTGAAAACATTCTTTTTTACCTTTTAAGGATTTTCTAAGACATACTAAGTTAGACTTGATATGATGTTAAAAAAAGACAAACCTGTAATGCAAAGGACTATGCCCAGCCATCTACTCTAGTCTTCTGATGGAAATTAAACATGTAGTAGGATGAGATGGTTCTGAAAACCTTGGGGTTCCACCGAATTATGTTGTAAATACCAATGCTACTGATACAGAGAAGAGAAGCCAAGCTATGACGATTCAGAACCTGTAGATCAAATTATATCATGAACAGACTTGGCCGCAATGAGAATCCAATACACATTATTTGGAGTATGAATCCATTATTAATCTTAATACTTGACATACTATACAAACATGCTGATATATACAAATGAAACATCGAAGTTCCATTGGTTTGTGGATGTTACTTGACACATGGATATAGGTGATACATGTGTGGATACCATAATGTCCATTCCAATATATATGTTGTTCCAGCTGAATTCATTAATTTTCTAGTCAGCGCCTATATTCTTTTCATTAAGATGAGTTTAGTCGATACATTTCATGCTACAAACAAAGGGTAAATCAAACCATTGCAATTGCTTACTTGTACCCATCGATTTACCATTAAATTTAAGTTAATGCAGGAGACAAAAGCCTATCTAAACTTGGGGAACCCATTAGAAAATTATTAGGTCGACAGGGCTGCCATTCAGTTCTGCTGCTTTACAGATCAAAACCAAACCTTATCTAAAATTAGGTACTCAAAAACAAGAAATATCGAAAACAAGAAATATTAAACAAGTCATTCAATTTTAAGTACACATACATGTTATAGAGGTTGAGCACACAAACATATTATAGAGAAAGCAACAATTTTCTAGCTCATCTGTGTAGAGAAACCGATCTCTGAAATAAGACTTAGATTGCTAATGCTTTTTCAATATCATCTAGCCTCTTCCAAGGCCACGCACCTCCACAGAGGTGTTTAAATTCTTTTAAGCAAATAGATCTCATTAATTCAACTTTCAAATAAACAAGCAAATCCTTCCAATTTTTTTGTTTATCGATGCCATCTACCATTTTTCCTGGATCTCATTAATTCAACTTTCAAAATGCCTATCGAT
>ML826133.1:16347-30550 GCA_009831015.1 Picea engelmannii
CTAATTTTCCATGGTTTTTCCAAAAACGAGATTCGCTATTTTAAAAATGATTCGCCCAAATTCTATAGGATAAAATTATTTTACCTTACAAATCGCCAAAATTTTATAAAAACTATATAAAATCCTTAGAAATTTGAATATTTCTACAAAAATATCGCCAATTATTTATAGTTGGCATATGAAGGATTATTAAGATTCGCCAAGGTTTCTACATTTTAAAATAAATTTCCATCCTTAAAATCATCCCTGACATGGACATAGTAGTGTGTTTCTTCTACTACTCTATGATGGATGAAATTGTGGGCACTGGTTTTCTCTATTAGTAAGACAATCACCTTCCTGTGCTACCAACTTTAAGGTTTGGTGAAATGTAATGCTTAACAAAGCATGAATTGAAATCAGGTTCCTTACAAGGATGCTCATGAGTGGGGACTTCATCAGGAGGGAATGGAAGCTCCACTAAATACAACTTGGCCTTATTCTCATCTAAAATTTCATTTGAACTGCGAGATGGGGCCATATCAATGACAAATAATTTATGATCCTTACATTTATTCCCTTGAAAAAAATTTCCTCACAATTATAGAAAATCTTTAAGCTGGTGTTTCATCATTTCTATACACGTTAGATTGTGGACATAAAGGAGCGGGGAAGAATGTGTAGGTGGCACAAAAGTAGGACATGATCATTAAACAAATTTGTGGTGTTTGCACTGGGTTGTTTCCACCGTCTATGCATGCTTAGCTAGTTGAGAGGCCTCCAACCAAGTAGCAAGATGATATGTCTCAAGTTGTGCTTTTATCTCATCCTTAAGACCACCAATAAAACAAGCCTTAAAGAACTCAAGTGAAACCTTTTGTTTTATACTCCAATCACTCAAAAGAAGCAATAAATTCTTCCACTATGATAGTTTGGCACAACTTGGTAAGCATTCCCATAAAATTAGTGTTAGTGTCAAAGTGAGCATAAATGGCCTTCACAAACTAGGTCCAATAAATGTACTTTTCATATGCCTTCTTATGCCAATGCTCACTTTTAAAGATAATACACCCACTTGGAGTTTCAATTATTTATCATCAATACCTTGGAGCGAAAAGTAATGCTCCTTTTGATCCACCCATCCTGTTGGAGTAGAGGTATCAAACTTGTTCATATATACCTTAGGTAATTTGTGCATCATATGGGATCACTTTTCATGAAAGGGTGGCTCAATCCAATAGTCACTACCCACTAAATATTCTTCCCCATATATCAATGAAAACATATCATTCAATATTTCCAATTGACGGTTGTTGTTGGTTTGGAAGTTGAACATGTTGTTGTTTTGTTAGTTTGGAATGTGGACATGATGTCCCCATTCTGTTGATGTTACTCAATGACAAACCATGCATTTTCTTCTAGTTGGGTGATCTTGGCATCCATTGTAGTGGTAATGATGGGGCCACATGTTCCACCGAAAAGGTTACCAATGAGCTATGACAACATAATCAATGTCACACACAGATTCTTTTGAGATTGGTCATGGTAGGCTTGAGACCACTTCCAATATTTTGTTTTTCCTTTTTTTTCACTACCAAAGGATCTTCGTTCAGTGGGAATTTCACTACCTATACTACAAAGGTTTATCAAGGTCCTAAGACCAAGGGAATGTGAGGTGTTATATATCTTTAATATAGTTTGGGGTTTCAAATAATAGTAATTACTGTGTCTTTCAAGATGCTAACTGAGGAGGGTCAACCATATCCTTAGTTGTACTTCTCGATTCCTTGGTATGCGAGAGTGATCTCCTCGAGTGTTGTGATTGGTGTACTATAGTGACAAACAATCGAAAGTTTTTTGTAGGGATGGTCTTAGAAATGCATAGGGGGATTTTGATATACTCAAGGACACATTGAAGATCAAATCTATAAATAGATTATGTCTAATGCAATACTACTCATAAAGTACCAATAGAGGTGTACAAGGGTGTCCAACCAAGTGACCCCACTTTTATTCCCTATCTGTATATTTTACACTTGTAGTTTAACCTAGTAAACAATAAGTTATTGCTTTTATATATGCAAGAACATGTGTAGAGCATAAGAAAAAATTCTAAAATTTGGATGTGAGCAGACACGTGAAAGTTCTCTAATACCACTTGTAATGTAATTACATAGCATAAACAAAGAATTAAGAACAATATACAAAGAGATTTAATCTACAGAGAGTAAATGAACCATAAAAGATTATTGGGCCTATAGAATAAGTACCTTGATATTTCAAAGAGTAGGAAATACTCATGTGCCTCTTCAAGTGAGCAACCTCCAAATGCATATAGCTTCAACACAATAATACTTCTTGGCAAAACATTATATAACTTCCTACCTTTATAAATAATTTATCAATACCCGAACCTTAACCATTGGCAGTCCCAACATTAATGACTAAACCACATTTATTAATGAATATCAACTACCTTGTGAACCTTATTCCATAAAGATGAACCATTGCATTAATTAAGTATAGGCCAACTACTTAGTGGACCTTATTCAAAGAGGATGACCCTATACATTAATTAACTAAATCTTAAGTACCCATAACTAAGGAGGTTTTGTGGAATTCTGAAAAGTTTTTATAATAAAATAAATATTACATAAAGAAGAACAAAAAGTCATGAAATTCATAGTGAAATAAGGTGTTGATAAGACTAGAAATGATGATGATGGTGGTGGTGGTTAACATCCACTGATGCCAAATTTGGTTTATTGGACCTTAAGAAATGTAAGGAATTACTTGGTTTTTCTTAGAATTTTATTTATGCGCTTTAAAATCTTTAAGAGAAGCATTCCTAGATCACCATAGTTTTGATGAGTTAAAAGGTTAGGAAGGTCAGTGTTATAACACATATCTTGAAATTGTGATCCAATGTGGGTGTACGTAGAACATTCTAAGAGAAAGTCATGTTCATCTTCAACCCTTTTAGTGTCACAAAGACAACAAATTCTTTCAATCCATGACATTTTGGGAATTGTCCAATGCCCTATTTCACTATGGAGCTCGTGGAGTTTGTTCTTATTTTAACAATGTTTATATTCTTCTTTAAGATAAAAAAAAAAATCAGAGAGATACTTTTGATCTTCTAAATTAAGACTCATCGCTAAAAGTTTATAAAATCTATATGACTAATAAAATAAATGTTTTTTTTTTTTTTAAATACCCAACTCCCATTAACATTAGAATTTATTTTCAAAACAATTAATACACATAATATTCATAATTTATTAACCTCTGAAAATCAAACAAAACTCAAAAAATATAAAATTAATAAAATTTATTTCCAAATTAATTTATCCTTAAAAAATGACAAAACAAAATATTTTAAAGGATTTAAGAAATCAAAGTTAATTTTATTGGAAAATATTCATCATCACCAATTACAATAAAAAAATATATATTATTAGAAATATATATACTTAAAAACAACTTTCATAATATTTAATTTAAACCACACAATTTATTAAATTATATGTGAAATAGCCAACATGTATAACTCTATCTTTTTTTGGATTTGAACCTTTGACTTTTTAGGAGGAAACACATGTTATTAACCATTAGACCCACTCACACTGTACTTGATATAAAAATTTATTGTTGATACAAATAATAAATTAAAAAAAAACGTATTTTTTGAAATTTGATACATATTTAAATTGTAAAAGTGGTTTTTTTCTCTTACTATCATGTATGGTAGTATGTTTGGTTGAGTTAGAACATGATTCAAACTTGGGGGATTTGGTGTAGACATAGGGAGAAATGAAGAGTTCAAAGAAGAAAATCATGCTAAAATGCCCTTGAACGTAGAGTAATTTTATAAAGTGTTTTTGGTTGGTTGATTATAGTTGGACTAGCTAAAGTCATGAAAAAATCATGAGATACNTGGTGTAGACATAGGGAGAAATGAAGAGTTCAAAGAAGAAAATCATGCTAAAATGCCCTTGAACGTAGAGTAATTTTATAAAGTGTTTTTGGTTGGTTGATTATAGTTGGACTAGCTAAAGTCATGAAAAAATCATGAGATACTAGCCATTTAGTAGGAATGGGAGTTTACACATGATTGTCAACGACTTTGAAATAAACATTGACCAAATTTTCCAAAAATTCCAATGATCTCTTAAGTCATTTCTTTAAAAATAATAATAACTCAATAAAGTAAGATGTGAATGATTTTCTCCAACTTAAAGAGAAAACAAATAAAAATTAAATTAAATTAAAAAATTAAATTAAAAAATTAAAAAAAAAATTAAAAAAAAAATAAAAAAATTCACATTGACACTAGCCACAACATCATAAGTAGTATGTTAACATAAAAATCCATACATCATAAGTAGATGTTAACATTAAAAAAAAAAAAAAAACTAAATTTTAAGGTTAAAGGTACATATGATGTTAATATTTATTAAAAAACTACATATGATGTTAATATTTATTAAAAAACAAAATATTTTTTATTTGAAGAATTTAATTAAATGCAAAAAAGAAAATTTAATAAATAAACATATTTAATATGAAATCAACTAACCATTATACATAGTGTTACATATTCATAGTGTGTTTGTTCAAATCTTGTGATTGTGTAGTTTTTGAGGGGCATGCGACACTACGACGTTTCTCACTTGGTTACTTGGCAACACCAAGGATACTTCATCCGGACTACATCTCTTCACCTAGAGCATACCCATACTCTGTTCTAGGCTACATGTGAGTCACACTCCTACTCTAGTGAAAATCTCATATACTTAGAAAATTTGTTAACAGTCTTAACTCTTAATCATTTATACATACATCCATGAAACAAAGAGAACACTTGCGAAACAAACAAGAGACACACATATATAGTGCAGGTGACATAAACTATGCCTAACACCTAGCTAAGTATTATTTTTGCGAAAGAGTTACAATATGAGCACTACCAGCTTGGTTTTCAACTTGGGAAGAGTCACATGACTTGCCACACCTCACTAAGACACTCATAGGAAAATTCGTCAGACCAAGACTCGTTCATCATAAAAAAATTGAAACTCTTGGAGAGCACCGAAAATGTGTGTCCACGACATACTCACCATCTCTTCTCTGTCACAAGACTTCATACAAACCTACAATTATGTCTAATAACATGCCTCCCTCAGACTTGTGACAAGACTTCCCCAAACTTAGCCCAAAAGAAGGTCACCCCAACTCTATCGACAAAATCACCTCAAGGTAGCGCAAGTCCTCTTAAGTGGAACGACTTGGATCCTTGAGGGAGCTCTCCCCTCTTCATAGAATTTTTCCTCATAATCACAGAGCTAATCTTGCTCTTGTTGTTGTGCAAATCTACCTTCCTTGGTTGTGCGCCCTTATTCTCTTATATGGAATCCAAAGGTCACCATCATGAATCATCATGTCCTTTGGGTGTTTCATGCCCCTTCGTGAACCATCACACCCAAATGAATCGTTGTGCCCCTTCACGGTCCCAGTGTGCCCAGATAAACATGTGCGCCCACCAAGCGTCATGACCCTTAGGACCAACATGCCCCAACCTTGGTGCGCTCCTCATGTTGGCACGCCTCGACCTCTTGGGTGTGGGTCACTTTTGCCTCATGCTTCATCTCATGCTTGGGCAAGCCCCTTGGCATTTTTTCATTCCCAAGGCACCCACTTACCCAACTAGTGTGACTCTTGGGTGTCAGATCAACCCCAAGTTTCGTCTCCTTGAGGAACTGGGTGAGGGGCTCTGTGGCATTTTAGTCTGTAAGGTAGCTAGAGAGGTAGTGGGGGGGGGGNGGGGCAGAGGGCCCATAGTGATAATAGTGGAGGTCATTCAATGTAAGGTGGACTAGGTCCACTATATTATTAAATAAGGCTCACTATGGTAGTTAGATATAATAAATGGGTAATTAGATATAATAAATGTAAGAGGACTTCTTTGAAGGTTCTACTTCTAGAAGATTCCTCCTCTAGAATGTTCTTAAGTGATGGTAGCACTATAAAAAGGGGTTCAAGCAATGTAATGAGATATGAAGAGAATTATTGTATTTGGAGCGGTAGCTCAATAGGAGGATGTCCCCTCAAAGAGACAAGTGAACAAGAGATGATCCCCTCCATAATATGATCTATTGTATGGTGTTTCCCTACATCAAGGGTTTGGTAATAATAAAGTTGTGGTTTTCTATATGGTTTCCTATATCTTGTGTGGTGATTGTATTCAGATATCTTTGGATCTATTGTGATATTTTGTATTCGGGTATTTTTTTCTTAACAAGTGGTATCAGAGCACTTTCCTTGGCAGACATTGTGGGCAAATATTTTTTATTTTTGCAGATTTGTTTCGGAGAAGAAAAAGAGGGCCACGAAATTTCAAAAATTTTGGGTATATTTCTGTGAAAATTTTGCAGAAACAGGTTGTAGATCTGAGTTCCTCTCAGAAAAACACCCAATTTGAAAAACAAAATCATCCGAAACGGAGTCCGGGACGTCAAGATATTGAAGTTTTAAAATCTGCAATTTTTCAGGGTTTTTTCCGCGGACGGTGGCGTGATTTTTTTTATTTCTGTAGCAAATGGAGGCCGAATTTCCCCAAAAAAATTACAGATCTGAGTTCCTCTCACAATTTCACCCAATTTATAAAAAAAAAATCAGCCGAAACAGAGTTCGGCAAGTGAAGTTATGAACATTTTAAATTCAACAGTTTTTCAGGGGTTTTCCGAAAAACGTCGCGATTTTCTGCAGTACATTATTGTTCTATTTTTTGGGTTTTTTCGTGATGGTTGTGAGACCAAAGAGTTCATAGGGTGCTCAAATGGCTATTTCCTCTCAAACCCTCAAGGGAATTCTTGAAGCATTCAAATCCAAATTGTATGACACATTGGATGTTAGAGTGCATGACCTTGCAAATGGCCTCAATGATAGTTTTCGTAGTATTCGAGATTCATTGGATAACATGCAAAAGACAATTGTTGAAAATCAGAGGAATTGGCATAATTCACTCCATAACGCCCTATGGGATGATAGAGTAACATCTAAAGAAGCCAAAGGAAACTCTCTGTACTGTATGGTATATGGGAAAGAAGCCATTCTTTCAAACAGATTGTATCTTCCATCTTTACAGCTCGCCCGGGCATCAAGAGGTCAACCCTCATCCACTCTAGAACAAAGGATTGATACCCTTCTCATGCTAGAAGAAGAAAGAGAAAAATATAAAGCTAAATTCACCACTCATCAGCAGACAGTTAAAATATGGTTTGAAAAGCATAAGGCCGGAGAAAAAAAAATTGAAGTAGGGGACCTAGTTTTGAAATGGGATAAAGAAAATGAATCTAAAGGAAAACACTCCAAATTTCAAAATATTTGGCTCGTACCTTTCCAAGTATCCGAGAAAATTGGGGTAGGCACATACCGGTTGCAAAATCTGAGGGGGGAACCCGACACCCTCCCAATGAATGGCCAAGCCTTAAAAAAATACTTCTCTTAAAAAAATAAAAATAAAAATGTGTCTTTTCATGTTTTCTTTTAGCATATATTTTGATCAGGATAAATGTGTAAGGTTTAGGGTAGGTCGATTGCAAATTCCTCTTTATTTTTTGTCTTTTCTTTTGCTTGGTATTTTCCTGTAATTAAGTTGTGTTCTGTAAAGCAGTGGTCGACTTCAATAAATATGGTGAAGCAGACTCTACTCCTAACTTACGCTTACGTGCAACATAAGAGACGCTGGGAAAATACAAATTTATTAAAGGAGATATATATCTTGTCTTTGCAAAACATACAACCTTGGTAAGTGATGAAATATTCTCCTGGTGGTCTGGTAAATCCCAAAGGTAAATATGGCTAGTTGGAAAGGATCACATGTACCTCTAGATAGAGCTAGGAAGAATTTCACCTTAACAGTTTTGCCTTGCAGATAATAGACGTCCTCCTCTCCGACTCACTCATGGCATTTCTGCCAGAAGAAAATGAACTATATTAAAAGGAGTGCAAAGTCGAAGAGGGTATGCAGATAACTCTATCGAGGCTATGGGCGCTCGCTGGCAGCAAAGTAAGGTCTGTGATGTCAGGGTGACTCTGTCAGGGCTATGGACGCTCGCTGGCAGCGGAGCAACACCGTAGTGAGGGAATATTGATAATTAAAAATGGCCTCAAGCCAGTGAATGCATTACCTAAATCTTGTCAAAGAGGGGCATGCGTCATGGTCAAGAGGAACAAAGGTGGGAAAGGGGATGAACTCCACAGGCAGATCTAGATTCACGAACCTAGGAAGTTGTGTACGCATGGAGAGGAAATACTCTGTTGAAAGTGAAGCTAGTTAGTTTCTCAACCATCTTCTACAAAATCTAAGACCGAAGGAAGGAGCAAAGATTATATTTTCGCCCAGAGAATCGCCATTTGTTGAGCACTCAACACACCCTAAAAACTTTGTAAAAACATTTCTCTTTTGGGTACCACTTTGTCTTTTTCCTTCTTTCTGAATTGATTTCATTGTGTAGGGATCATTAAGCTTTCTATTTTCATGTTTTATCATCGATCACATTCAGATTGATTTAGACATGTTGGATATATTAACTTCTTTCTAAAAGAACACTTGGTATTGTCTCTAAGTATACATAGCTAGAATGTTAAGTCATGCACCCATTATCAACATCGACACGATCTGTGCAGAAAAATCGACCATACGACAATGACAAGCGTCGATCGTTGATCTCCGATGTATTGTCAACATCGAGAGAATGGAAAAGGAAAAATCTAACAATCGACACACCTAACGAACCTTCAATCATTGATTTTCGATACATTCGGGGTCAGTGATATCCGAAGGGAACCTCAAAACTACAGAAAGCCTTTACTTTGACACAACACCGAGTGTCGATCGCTGATCGGTAATACGTTATCGGCATCGGCGAACTCCGAGGGATGAATCACAAAGTAATAAACATAGAAACTCGTTGATTGTCAAACCTCGACATGTCATCGGCATTGGCAAGATAGGCTAAGGTTCCTAGAGCCTGTCTAAAGAAAATCACCTCTTTCAAAGAAAATTTTAATGAAGGAACCAAAATCAAGCGTCACGTGTCATGATCACCCTCCAGGTCAGCATTTCCACGTCAACATTGTATGACAATCTGGGTCGACATCATAGCATTAGCTAAAAGAGGTATTAACGAATGTTGTCTAAGAAAATCGTCGACGTCGATCCACTTGTTTAAATTGTCGGACATATAGCACATCGACAGTAGGATGGGACATATTCGACGAAGATTAAGATCATATTTTTTTATTTAATAGGCCAATCAATGCATTGATTAACACACGTTACTAACCTGCGTGCCAACCAAATAATAGGAGTTTGAAATCGCCGATGAAATATGTAGCACCCCGCTCCTTCCCCGCCATCCTGCGATCACATTTAATCCCGAGCATAATTTGAATCTTGGTGATGGATTGTGCAGACCGCATTTATGCCCTGAATTCAAGAATTGATACGACAAGGTAAATATGATCCATGTTTAAATTATAAATATAGATTTTGAACATGGTATCCAGTACCCAAGTCTTTCATTGTCGAAGCAGTCGAAGGAGAGAGAAATCGTTTCAGAAGCTCATAGTCAATTTTCAGAATTCTAAACCAGGTCAATTTTGTGTGAAGGAGAGGTATGAATAGTCCGTATCATTTTAGTGGTCGCAATGTTTTTTTCATTATCATTTTTTCAAGTTGGTATCTCACTTTGTACTTTGTGTAGGAAAATTCCTCCAAGGAAGCCAACGACTAGGCACTCACCGAGAGCACCAAAATTGAAAGAAGCAAAGATCGGTGAAGGATCCTCGCACGACATTGCTAGACAGATAGAGTTTGCAACCAAAATGGAGTCATTCATCCGAACGTCCACTAAAAATGTGTTTTCCCAGCCTCCTGCATTCAGCAACACAGAGGCAAGTACTGGATCAAAATTGGTGCTCCCTCGGTGGGGAGAATTGTTTAACATAATAATCCGGGGAGAGTACCCAGAGTTTATGCCACAGTGACCCGGATGTCTAAATGCTCGATGACAAAGTATTCTCTAACATTCGATGATCCTTCCTGCACATGGTATCCTGGCGAACCCCGGTCTTGCCTCACATTGAAACTCTAGGGTGGATAATCGACCATATTGATGCGACAAAATGCTTGGTGAACGATGAAAATGGAGGATGTGTTGGGTTTTTTATCCCAAAAGAAGTCCATAAGTACTACAAACTTAGAGACCCGAAGGAAAGGTTAAATACCGAGGTTGTGGTAAAATTCTATGAGTTCCATGACACCAACAGGTTGATGGCCTCATGGTGGAAAGAGGATAAGAAGTTTAGGATCAGGACCAATGACTGGTACGGTACAACCAATATTAGAGAGCCATATATCTACCTCATGGCTCTAATCTTCTGATTATACGAGGAAAGGGATTGCGCCAAATTTTCAGAAGCATGGATTCCCTTGGCATAGCCTGTGGCAATCTCCGACAGCATCTTCAATTGGGGAGAGATTATTTCAAAACAACTTAGCACCAACATATTGCAAGCCCAGACGTTGAAGGATGGAGAAACGCTAGCTTTCTACGTGGCGTCATACCTGCTGGAAGTGATCTGCGCAAGAAACATCTTCACAGGCATGAATCTGAGCTAGCATGTTGCGAAGCTACCCATGCATGTCTATTTTAGCATTTTGTGGGAAAACAGGTACCACAGAAAAGGAGGCTCACGCTTGATAGAAAACTCCTTGTTACCACAAAAGAAACACTTCTCAACACAAAAAATGCTAAGACAATTGAGTTGATCGGGGTGGGGATGGATATAACTGATGCAACAATGGATAGAGAAAAAAGGGATTATAAGGAATTAGCAGCCGCAAAGAAGGAGTTGGATCATTTGTGCCATCTAGCGAAGTATTATCAGGATTTGACGTAGGCAGTAGTATTCCTGAGAAGTGAGTTTAGAGACAAATATGCACAGTTCACAAACGAACGAAACCTCTTCACCACATACATAGACGATTTTCAATAGGATACTCTCATGGGGATGCCAACTTGTAAAGACGTGCAGAGGTGGTATGAAAAATCACACCAAGCCTTAGAGAAGATTGACAATATCAATGTTATACAGAAAGGTCGAGACTTAGAAGAACATGACATCTGAGTACTAATGGATAACAACATCGCACGAATCAGGAAGGCAGTTGAATACTAGGTGAGCATGGGCCAGGAACCTTAATAGAAGATACAAGAAAGGTGGAGAGAATGTGAGAAAATTTGGGAGAAGATCAATCGGGAGATGGAAAACATTGGCCTACCAGAATTTGTCCCACCAGAAAATTTCGCCGATTTGCATGACATATTCAAATGGCATGGAGAGAAAGACTCATCATGGGAGGCAGAGATCTCACAAATTTCAAGTATGACTCCAAGTCAAGTAAAGAAGTTCATGGAGCACCCAATTAAATCCCTCGCAGTTCTCCAGCGCTTAAGTGTCAAGATCTTCAGGTATAGAGAATGAACAATGGAGATAAAGGAAGTCTTCTTTTCACCGATGGATTAGCTTAGGTTTCCCTATGCAAACACATGCGAAGAGATTTTCTTAAAATGGGCTGAGTATGAGAGAAATCATCCACTGCAGTAAAAAATTAGATGATATCAAGAGAACGAGGAGATAAAGTCTGCCACTTGTCAATTTTGTTTTACTTAACACAACTTGTAGTAGTTATTTTTATCTTAGTGATCCTTTATAATATGGAGATCAACCTTGTGCAGAGGGTCGATGGGTTTTGGGAAAGACCCTCTTTTTTTAGAATTGTAAAAGAATTATATATGTGCAAATTTAATTAAGAAGTTTTGTTTAGAACCAAAGACAATTTTTTCATCTGAAGTGTCAGCTTGATTGGATCGAGGGGGGATTGTTTTCGTCTTCGAGTTTGATTATGCTATTGTATTGAGTAAGATTTGATGTATCTATTGTTAAGTTATCTTTCAATATTATAACAGTCTTTTTGTTCTATATTGTTGATACTGAGAGGGGGGTGAATCAGTATCAAGTACAATTTAAAACCTTTTTCAACTTATACTTAAACCATTCAATTATATCCAATGAGAAATGAACAATAGTATAAGATTTACACCAATATACCACAATACACCATGCACAATATATGAGAAATAATCAATAGTTATTGTTCAAGGGAAGTAATGACTTCTAAAGGTAGCTACAGCTTCCAAATATAAAGCAAGGGATGAACCTCCAAGAGGAAGATACAATACTCCAATATCAAGAGAGGTTTGACCTCTCCATCCTTTCCCCTTCTTTCCACCCAAGAATATATGAGAGATAGTAAAAATTTACATTAAATCATCACCATCAACCAACCATCACATAGAGCCTGATAATGCTTCCTGAGACTTCTTCAACTTCTGTAATTCTTCAATTTTTGGAATACTATGATCCTATAGATAATATTACTCAATGTATTCTCTGAAACTCCTCCAAGTTTCACTCCTTGAATACTCCCCAAAAAGAAGTTATAGAAAGAATGGTAGACTTTATTCAATTCTGGTTTATTCAGGAGAGCGAACTTGTACAGAATGCCCCGCACTCAATATTTAACATTAGATTCTGAAAATCGCACACAGGAAACTAAAGTCTGTACTCTTTCCAATGAAATTGGTCCCACTTAATTTTGATTATATATGAAGAAGTTATGATTGTTTTACCCTGAACACATGTTTATTGACTAGCTTTAGGACTGGTCAAAAACCTTATCTTCCACAGAGTGTATCTCCATAATTATAGCGAATCGAGAGCTGAAAATTTTACCACAGGTACCTTGATATGTCTTATTAATACCATAGAAATTTCACCATATGAATAATTCTAGAAAAAAAAGTTATAGCGAAAATGGTAATATGACCTGTAAATAACATACCTTAGAACACATCACCAAAAGACTTCATCCTCCCTTGAAATCCAGCCTTCTTTACTTCTGATTTCCTATGAAATTCGACTTGTGTATCAAATAAATGTATAATTATATTTATTTATAACATTTAAGTCACTTCATTTTAACATTAGGGCTCACCTGACACTTTCTTATTTTGTAATTGTTTTCTTTAATTATCTTCAGGGCCTACATGTACTTCCTTCTTCAATTCACTTTGTCATCTTCAAAAATTCATTTCTCCTCAACCATGAGGATCCACATGACGTGACACCTACCACCGGAAACAACATGATGTATACTATCCATCCATGGGTTTTGTTTCTGCATGTACATTGTCCTTCATGTCCAAATACCTTCATCAATCTTGCGGTCCAAAACCAATGACTAGGGTTGACATCAATGACAACAACCAATCTTCCAACAATCTCCCCCTTTGTCATTGATGGCAACACTCATGCTCCCCCTTTCATCATGATCTCAATTTATCTCCCCCTTTGACATCAATGGCAAAGTTTATGGTTGCTCCCCCTGAGTTTAATGACAAAAGGTAACTCTCTTCTTTGGGGCTGCTCCGCCTGAACATGTGGCACTCAATAATACTTCATCCTTATTTTTGGTCTTTGAGACTTTCTCTTCCTTAGAATAATTTTGTGTGGCTTCTGTCTTCTCTCTCTTCTTCATGTCTAGGATGTATATGTTTTACGGTCTTCTTGTTGCAGTTGCAACCAATCTTCCTGAGTTATTTTCTCCAATTTTACATTTTTGGGAGTCAAATGTAAGTGTATCCTTGATCACACATTTTACTAACACTGAGTAGATTATTCTTCAAGTATTCAACCAATAGGACATTATTTGCTTTTACATTTTTTCATCCAAGCTCTACTACACCTTCTCCAAGTAATTTGGCAAATGAGTCATCTCCAAATGCAACATTGTCACCCTTTCTCTTCAAACTGATCATTTTTTCTTGATCCCCGGTCATGTGTGAAGAACATCCACTGTCTATGTACCATTCATATTCTTCTTTACATTCTTCAGTGGTTAATTCTATTCGACAATCTTCATTGTTTGGAATCTCTTTCCTTCTACATACTGTGGTTGGCATAGGGACATCTTCATTCATATATCTGCAATCTCGTGCTTTGTGACCAAGATAATTACATTTGTAGCATACAATATTTTTGTCCATCAATGGGGAAAATGAATTATAACTTTTGTTGACAAATCCACGATTAT
>ML826133.1:41269-64045 GCA_009831015.1 Picea engelmannii
TCCTTGTTTGTGAAGAATAGGGAAGATAGCCCATTGTTGATGAGGGCAGATATTCTTTCAGATCTCACAAACGTGAGTGAAATATTGGCCCAGAGGATTCAGTTTATCTTTAACAATATTTTTCTATGCAGGATGGCATCAGATGATTGTTATGGAGACTACCTGTCTCTAGACAGTAGAGATATACTACTGTGGTGGATATGTTCCACTATTCATGAGGCAGATATTCTTCCAGAGCTCACAAATGTGAGTGAAAGATTAGCCAAGATAATTAAATCTGTATCATAACATTGTTTCTGTGCAGATTGCTATTAGATGTTTGTTATGAAGATCATATGACAGTAGATGAAGACTATTGTGGTGGAAGATATTCTTTCAGAACTCACAGATGTAAGTGAAGGATTGGCCCAGACAAATCAGTTTATATCATAACATTGTTTCTATGCAGGATGCTATCAGATGTTTGTTATGAAGACTGTATGACAGTAGATGAGGACTATTGTGGTAAATATGTTTCATTGTTCGCAACCATACGTTGCTAATCAAGTACTTGTGTGTTACTTGATGTGGTAGTGAACCACTGGATTGTAGTTATGTACTACTATGAATAGACACAGTTGTGCTCTATCCTTGTTCTAATTGCCTTGAAGACTATCAGCAGTTTATTGGAGATAATGATCATTCATATGGATGATGAACAGAGATTTTCTAGATGGAAAACAGTTCAGAACTTTTACTCCTCTTGTATCACTCTATGGTGAGAGTGACTTATCCAGCATCATATCTAATTACTCAAATGAAGTATGGTTAATGCAGTTGATGGTGATGGTGATGCTCATGATCTAGTCATGAAATAGTCTAGATGACTATATTGATGCTACCGGGTAAATGGTATATTTTGTGCTCAAGTCCATTGCCTGTAAATACCTCTCTGGCTAGGAGGGAGTGTTAATATTATGGTAGCTGCAGGAGGTATTTACCCCCACGTGTGAACCTGACGAGAATAGAAGACTCTGAGAAGCAAGAGAAACCCTAATGAGTTGGCTAATAACCCTAGAAGCCTTGTCAGCTCAAGAAGATAATTTATATTAGGCTATTAGCCTCCAAGAGAAGAATTCGGCTAGAAATAATAATAATATACTGAATAGACACTTATCCAGAAGGAGAAGTAGGCTCCAGCAAAACTGGCAGAACTACTATAAATACAAGGCACTAGTTCTCATTTGTAGCACATCTCAGAATTGCAGTTCCTAGTTTGGTGTGCACTGTAGTTGCAGTCTTGTGCGCAGGTTTGGAGGAGAGCTGCTGGTGCAGCTGCAGCAGCAGCAAGTTTTTCAGTATTGGCTTGAATATCTCTTGACTAGGGTTTGAGACTATCTGATCAGTCTTTTGTGTTGCGCTATCCTTGGAGAGAGGTGCGCTACCCTTTGTTTGGCTATCTAGCCTAGGGTTTGCTTATGGAGGAATTCTCAGTCAAGGTTAAGGTGCTCGGAGGGAGGCTTCGGCCTATGGTTGGGTGACAAAGGTATCGTCAATGGTAAAACGAGCACACCATATTCTATATTCTAACACATTCATCTTGCAAATAACTCATCCTTCCATTCGAAGACTAAGCATATACAAATCAGGTACCATTTCATATGATCTGTCTTGGAAGATGGACATTTGAAGTTGGAAAAGATACACACTAGCCAGAATCCTGCATACATGTTAACAAAGGGAGTAACCAAGGAGAAACTGAGTTTTTGCTCAATTTCAGTTGGTCTTCAAGCATGAATATAAAGATGAGAAATTTTCCAGGTTCAATAAGGATCATAGTCCAGCATATACAACAGCGGTGGAGTTTTTGATATAAGTATCCAAGTGGGATATTATTGGTTATGGAGCTTGATTATTTTCCTAATTCAGAGGTATTTGTTTTCACCCCATGAATACTTTACACCCTGGAAGAATGTACACTCCTCCACATGGGGGAGTGCAGGGGGGGTTACCCCCCCTATGCAATCCAGGGTCAAGTGGGCCCTTGGTGGGGGTCGCCCCCAAAGGAAAAATTGCCTTGTAAATGTATATTGTAATTTCAATGTAAATCTAGATCAGTCATTATAAGGTCATAGATCTGACGGTAGAAGTTATGTTAGGGTTTTTTTCCCCAAAAGGAAACCCTCTTTTATGAGGGAAAGGTATTTTGGTTATGAATCATAGAAAATATTGTATTATGAGAAAGGATATTGTGAGGGAAAGAAGAGGAAGTTACAGCGGGTGTATTATAGGTTGTATCCCTTCATCTGTTGGATAATAATAAAGGAAGGACCTGGTAATTTCTCTAGTGGATGAAGCCCACACTGGGTGAATCACATATATTTGTATCTCTATTTTATTGTGTATCTTATGTGTTTTATTTCCACATTTTTTTTATTTTATTACTCCAGATCCTGGTTTTCTAACACTGGTGAGGGATTCGAGAGAAGTTCCCTTGAAGCGAAATTTTGGGAAAAATTGCCTTGTAAAATATTGTAATTTCGTAGTCAATTTGGACCATTCATTATAAGGTCGCAGATCCGACGGTAGAAGTTATGTTAGAGATTTTTCCCCTAGAAGGAAACCCTCTTTTATGAGGGAATTGTATTGCGGTTGTGTTTGATAGTGAATATTGTATTCTGAGGGAGGAGATTGTGAGAGAAAGAAGAGGAAGTTACAACGGGTGTGTTGTAGGTTGTATCCCTTCATTTTGCTAGATAATATAAAGGAAGGACTTGGAAATTTCTCTGGTGACCATATCCCACACTGGGTGAACGACGTATATCTATGTCTCTATTTCATTGTGTATCTTTTGTGTTTTATTTCTGTATTTGTTTTATTTTATTACTCTGCGATCTTGTTTTTTCTAACAGGATGGAAACCTAGGTTTCACTTAAAACCCTAAACCTACTAACTATGGGATTAGTTTTATTAGTTAAATAGATCAATGGAGTCTTTCCCTTTAAATATACTAATCCTACAATTATGTTTGTGTAAATTTAAAATGTACCTTATGTTAGTAATTGATTTCACGTAAATGCTTAATTAGAGTGTAATTCAGATTCTAAAACAACTATGCCAATTAAACCATTAGGCATAAGCAAAATATATTAGTTATCAAAGAGTTAAGGAAATAACTAAAACACTAATAATATGCATTAAAAGGGAAAGATAAATGCAAAATCATATTGCAGACACACAACACAATAGCATAAGAAACTTTAAGTGCAAAAACAAACTTGAGTAAAATCTAAATGATTAGAACCGTCAATTGACTATTAGCATTGGTAAGCCATTAATAGAAAATATTTGATTAAAATCATTGAAGACAACATGCATATGTACAATAATTACATAAAGAATAGATTTTTTTTTTTTAAATGATGCAATCTAAAATAGGAAAAGTAGTGAAGCAAGTAAAATACACAATTATAGATGGTTGCAAGTATGCCCATGGTTTACTTATTCATAAATAAAGTTTTCTATCTGTAACACACCCGACCCTCTAACCCTCACTTATGCCGGTGGGATGTCACGATTTCCTCCTCTTTGACTTACTACGATTCGAGCAATGCGCCCTTTTAATGGATTCTACTCATCGAGAGATTTCCAACAACTATAATATTATCTAAGTCTGAGCCTGATATCCACAATTATGACCTCTCGATGTTTTTCGACCCTTTGTTGCATGCCATCCATGCGGCTACATGTCATTTGCACCATCCGATGTGGCAATGACGTGGCGCCTTCCACCTGTCTCATCGCATCAATATCTCCAATCCCTTGGAACCATTCCTCGTCATTGTCGGGGTTCTCTTTCTCTCGTGGAGACATAAGTCACCCAAGACCCCAAGCTCCAATAACAAACTCGGGTGAGTCCATTTTTCATATCTGATGTCTCTCGGGTCTTAACATCCAACGAATCTAATCGTGTCGGTACCTTCCACTTGCACATCAATTAACATCCTCCCTTAGAAAATCTTCTAAGGAAACTAGGTGGGACCTACAGTAATCAACGGTTGAGATTCTATCTCACCCATTTGTTGATCAATGACCCTCGTCTAACCTCGTAAAGGTTTTCATCATCCTCGAAGTGCACTCACTTCAAATAAAAATCCTACTTCCGACCACCTGGTCCTGATGATCACATAGCCATATTTGACGAAGATCGCAACACCTTCGTCAATGGTTAGGATCCAGACCCCAGGTTCTACCTAGGTGATGGTTAAAGTTATTGGTCCCCTTATTTATGGATAATGAAAAGAGATCCAAGGATGGTGATCTGTCTAGACCTATTCTGACATATCAATGACTCCCATGTACTTAATTTTCATTGACTCTATGTTCCCATCTCCTCTTCAAGACTGTCGATTTCTCTCCTTCCGACAAAACTAGGCTCGACATTGATGGCCGAAATTTTTCCTTTCTTCCCTCTTCCCAACCAACGGCTTCTACGCTCTCATCCTCTTTCTTCATTAAAATGGATCTCACAGATCGAGTGTTGAGGATAGATCCTCCAATAGATCTAAGGCCTATGGCTTCTCTTTATCGTCGTCGAAGTTCCCCACTCCAACTCTTAGTCATTTTTAAGGAATTTTTCCCTGAAAAACAACTCAGATGCGTTCATTGCACCAAACCGATGGTTAAGAGTCATTCTGACTAAAAAAACATGGTTTTTCACTGGAATATTGTTCGACTCGAGACTTAGTCAAATTATGGGTTCTAACAAACCCCTCTAGTTTTCCGAGTCTTCAGGGTTCAAAAACCACTCTAAGGCCCTTATGGTCCTTTTGGCTTCATCATAAGTGAAGTTCTTGAATATATTACAAGACTTCCACTTAAGTGTAATAATTTTTAATAGGACTTGGGGTTCCTCACTCTTCCCAGAACTTCTCAAAGACTAGGATTCCCCTATCACCTCCCCAGATGAAGTTCTTACCTGTATCCTGTAAAATTTCTTCTTAGGCTTCAAGAATTCCAGAAATACACAATACCACAGAGTATTCATTGTACTTCATAAATTTAGTAATTCAACAATGGAAATTAAAAAATGCATTCCATTTTACTTATATCTCTCATACATTCAAATGCATTCATATTTTTCCATTAAACTGGAAACCACACATTTACAATATTATCAGATAATAAACAAGCCAAATTAACTCTTATTTGTTCAAGAAAGTATCAACGGCCAACTAACTAAGAGAGGACGCCTTTCCTCCCAAAATTAGGCCATACTGCAGAGTGTCTTCCTATAGTATGCCACCCATGTGCCAAGCCATGATATCACAAAGGAATGATTTAGTTGGTATTTAAATTTAGATGATCCAGGAAAGTTACTATCCTTCCTCCGCTGACAACAATAGAAGTTTCCCCCTTCCCACTGGATTCAAGGATTCCACGGGTTTATCAGGTAGTTTATCAACTAGATTTCCTCTACACAAGGGAGCCCCTTATTTTCTATACAATCCCTTAGTGACCTCCCCTTACCAATGTTGGTTTTTGTCCAGTAAGTACCAAGTTGCGGCTCTTTATCGCTCTAGTCTAGATTCATGTCTCTTTTGTTTCAGGGTGATCGTCATTAAATTGGACAAGCTTCATGTTTTCTTCAAAGAAATCTCTCCACTTCTTCCTCTTCGACCTGCGCCAAAGAACACCTATGTTCGTTGTGCTTTTGATCTTTGATAGCATAGATATAATTATTCCTCATAATATTTTCTCCATGCATTGTGTGTTGTTCTCCCTTATATGTCGATTTCCATTTTATCTTCCTCTATCTCCATTTTTTTTCATTTATTGTTCCCCTCTCTTGGTGATGTTTTTCACCTTTGGCCTCTTCCTCTACCAATCCTTGAGACTCTATTGACTTCTATCAGATGCAACATGTTGTCTGCAATCCAAATTTCTAAAGGGGAAACTCTTTTGTGTCTTGTTTTCAGGTCATTCAATTGACCCTTTTCCTTCTTCAAGAGGCCATAAATGCCAGTAGTTATTAACTACTTCAACCATTGGTCATGTCTTCCTTAACTATTCATGTGGCTCCATACTGATCTAGGTGCACAGGTAGGTGTAACCTCATGTTTACAAGTATAGGAAAGATTTATAAGAAAGCTTCATATTTTCTTCACTTTAACACCTCAACGCCACCTCACCTATCCACTTCATCAATTCCACATATGATATCATGGCTAGTACTTTCAAGGATTTTTCCTCCTCAGCCAATTGTCTGGTGTTTTCATTAATCAAAACATGATTACAAGATTCATAATCATAAGCATATGAAGTCTTAACCATAATTACAACTATGGAGGAAAACAATGTGTTAAATTCCCCTCCCCCTTAAATAAACATCATCCTCAATGTTTAAAACACCATGTATATACAATTATATAGAAAAACAATGGGTATGTCACTCTCATGTCATCTTCCAGTTCCCATGTAACCTCATCTGCTCCAAAGTGCTTCCATTGCATCTTGACATGCATGATGGCTCGGTTCTGATACATTGTTTCTCTCTTGTCAAGGATGTATTGTGGTTCAAGATGAAAATTTCCCTCTAGTTCCACGTGTATAATGGTCCAATCAATAACATGATTAGGCTCATGATTATTTAATAAAGACACGTGGAACACATTATGATCTTTAATTGAGGGTGGTAATGTAAGTATGTATGTTATAGGTCCCACTCTCTCCAAGACTTCGAAAGGTCCACAATAGTGAGGTGTCAATTTAGCACATGTTCCCATTGTTTAGGAACTTCTCTTGGGATTCACCCAGAGATACACATGATCTCCCACCTGGAACTCTTTATGAGTCCTTTTGTTGTTTGCATAACTATTTTCTCTATTCTGAGCTATATTCAGATTTTTCCTTATCTGATCGTTGCATGTTCCAATTCCCTCAAAACACTCTAGTGAAAATGTGATTCTATACACTGGACTATCCTATCTGATTGGAACCTCTACACTTCCTACTATGTAGAACCTCAAGCTCACATTCAATTATTCCTGATAACCATTTTTATAGGCGAAGTCTACCAGGGGTAGATATTATTCCCATTTCTTGGGATGATGCATAACATGCATCTTAACATGTCCTCTATCACTTTGTTCATTCTTTCGGTTTAACCGTATGTTTGAGGATGGTAGGACATGCTAAATGCCAATTGTGTTTCCAAGCCTGCAAACAAAATTTTCCAAAAACTTGAGGTGAACTTGGCATCTTTGTTCGAGATTATGGTCTTAAGTAGACCATGCAATCTAAAAATTTATTTTATAAAAACATTAGAAACATCTATGGGCTTAAAGGTAGACTTAATAGGAATGAAATGGGATGCATTGCTAAGTTTATCCACCACAACCATGATTGCATCATGTTGCTTGATTGACTTTGGAAAACAGGTGATAAATTCCATGGAAATTATCTCCCATTTGTGCTTTAGAATTTGAAAAGGTTGTAATATACCTCCAGGATGCCTTTTCTCAACCTTCACATGTTGGCACTCTAAACACTTAGTAATGTATTCAGCAATATCCTGCTTCATTCCAGGCTAATGATACAATTGTCTTACTATTTTTACCATGTTTCGATAACCAGGGTGTCCTACATAAGTTCTCCTATGGAACTCATCCATAACCAGGTTCCCCAAATCTATTGAATTAGTAACATACATCCTATTATTATACATCAATGGATTAGAAGCCCCAAGTTGATATCGTTCATACCTCCTTTCCCTAGGTTCTTGTTGTAACCCTTATCTTACCTAGTTGAAGAAATCATCTTCTTTCAAGAGGGTTTTAATCCTCTACTTGATGTTAGAGTATCCCACACTTGTTGTTGCTAAGTTTATAGTTTTTACACTTCGGCTAAGTTCATCTTCCACTTTGTTCTCTTTCCCTTTAATGTGTTTTATTTCAAAATCAAACTCACTAATCAACCCCATCCACTTGGTATGTCTAACATTCAACCATGGTTGGTCGAAAAAATACTTCATACCACAGTTTCCTATCATCAAAACAAACCTCCTTCAAAGAAAATAATGTCTCCACATCTTCAACGCATGCACAATTGCTGCAAGCTCTAGATCATGAGTGGCATACTTATGCTCGTGCTCATTTGTCTTTCATGATTCATAAAAAATCATTTATCCTTCTTGCATAAGAACCCCACCGAGTCCTTCCTTGCAAGCATCAATACAAAACAAGAAATCATTTTCAAGGTCTACAGTCTTCAAAACATGGACATTAGTCAAAATATGTTTCAGATGTTGGAAACTAGCCTCGCACTCTTGTGACCATTCAAATTTCTTCCCCTTTCATTGTAAAGAGGTAATGGGATTACCTGTCTTGGAAAATCCCCTTAAAAACCTCCTGTAAGACCCATCCAATCCCATGAAATATATTACCTTTGTTACAATCTCGTGGGAAGGCCAATCCATGATGGCCTTGATCTTCTCAAGGTCTACTATCGCTCCTTCTATTGAGATTATGTGGCCTAAGTACTGGATTTCCTTCTGAAATAGATCACATTTTCTAAACTTAGCATAGAGTTCGTTTTATCTCAACACTTGCAACACCATCCTGAGATGTTCTTCATGCTCCTCTCTAGTTTTGGAATACACCAAGATGTCATCCACAAACACCAAGACAAACTTTTCTAGATACTTATTGAGCATGTTATTCATCAAGCACATGAAAGTGGTTGATTCATTCATAAGTCCAAATGGTACCACTACAAACTCATAGTGTCCATACCTTGTTCTAAAGGTTGTCTTGTGGATTTCCTCATCTTTGATCCTAACTTGGTGGTATCATGAACTTAATTCTATCTTTGAGAAACCTGTATCTCCTCTGAGCTAATCAAAGAGATCATCAATCCTGGGAAAAGGATACTTGTTCTTGATGTGCATCTTATTCAACTTCCTATAGTCTATACACAGGCGCAATGTACCATCCTTCTTCACAAACAAGTTTGGTTCTCCCCACAGGGATACACTTGGCCTGATATAACCTTTATCCAACATTTACTTTAGTTGTACCTTCATCTCCACCAACTATGGTGCACTTATTCTATAAGGTACCTTTGATGTTAGTATCTCTTCATGTATGAGATCTATAGAAAAATAAATATCTCTCTTTGGAGGTAGTCCAATACCTCTTATGGGAATACATCCTTAAATTCCCACAACATAGGGTGACCTTCATCCTTCATCTCCTTGCATTTCGTTGAGTTTAGCACTTGTATAGCATACAAGGGGCACCATGTTTTACTAAACTTCTTAAGTTGCAACATCAATATTTTCCTTACTGAAACTGGCTTTTGAATGCCTTGCAAAATTCTTTCATTTCCTTCTTCATCCTCGCATTCTAAAGTTTTCTCATAACAGATCAAATTTTCCTTGTGGGGAGCTAACCAATCCATACCCAACAACACATCATATGAGCCAAGGGGTGGGATGTTCAATATTGCTCAAGTTTGTAGTCCACTCATCTCAAATGGACAAACTTCTATGACCTCAACCACTTTTCTCTTAGTTCCTATGGATAGTTTAACTAACCACACTTTTACATGTTTATTCCTCTGTAAGGAACATGCTTCAACAATTTTTGGTGAGATATAACTAAGGTTACATCCAGGTTCAATTAAAATAGAAATAGGTTGCTTGGAAATTATACCTTCCAGCTCCACTACAGAAGCTTGGTGGTCTGCTTGCCGATTCTCCACAACTGCATATATCCTTGGGACACTTCTGGTCGTATCATTGACTGTAGTCGCTTCCTACATATGATAAAATTTCTTGCTATCATGTTTTTTATGAGGAAAATTATTCAATAGGTGTATTTCTCCACATCCTCGGCATGCAAAGGTCCTTTCTTAGGCTCCTCTACTCTCTCTCGTGCTTGCTATGTTGGCCTATTTCCACTCTGTGATGGAAAATTTTGTTGATGCACACTTCTGCTTGGCTGACCAAACTGTACAACCTTTCTTGAATTCTTGTATGGAAAGGACTTGATTCCCTTCTTCTGGAATCCACTCTCATCCTTTCTTTTCCACTCTTTAGAAGGCTCTTGTTTGTGCCTAGACTAATCATAACAACACTTGGCCTTCCTTATAGCATCTTCCAATGTCTTTGGCTTGTCAAATTCAATTATGTCCTGATAGGACTGTGGAAATCCACTAAGAAAACATTGCACTCTTGTTTTCTCGTCCTTGAGGTCTTCCCACCAAATGGAGGCTCTTCCATTCATATTGAAAATGAAAATTATTGCCTTGGTATTCTTAGAGTAATTGTGTACTTGTAAGTACTTCTTCATACCAAACATCCCTGCATCAACTTATTCTCTTTTCGTAGTCTCTCCGTAAAAGGTATGCATATTATCCTTCTTCAATTCTTCAGTCAAAGAAATATGAGAATGTATCCTCTTTCTCTTTGAAAACTCGTTCTAGTGTTACTACTGGACAACTCCAATGAAGTATTCTTCCCACTAGATGAATTTATGGAAACATTTCCACCGAACCTACTTTTCTTGGCATGTTGATGCCTCTTCTTGGAAGAGCTTATCCCCACATTGCTATGATCCAATCCATGCCTTTGGGCATTCAACGAGGTCTTCAATTTGTTTGACTACTGCAATTCTACGTTACTAGGGCCTTACTGTATATCCTTCTGGATTTCGGACAAAATATGCAATAGTACTGTATTCAAATATACTTGCTCAACCTGAGCTTTCATGAGCTTCTCATTGTTTTCCTTCAGGATTCTAATAGTGGCCATCAAATTTGAGGGGTTTCTTCGTCCCTCTGGCCATTAGATTCCTCATCTCTAAGGTGTGATGTGTCTTCCAATCTTCACTACACCATTCACCTTTTATTTCCCTTCAATACGTCCTACATGCTGAAACAACAACCCTTATTATCAATTACATCATCATTAAAAAAAATACACATGTTAGGCATCATCAAAATTTTCTAAACAATTTTAAGCGACCTCGGTGGCCCATTCAATCCTAGAGTTTGAACTCTTCCTTGATACCACTATGTAACAAACTCGACCTCCAAACCCTAACTTGGGTTGGTGGAATGTCATGATTTCCTCCTCTTTAACTTACTACAATTTGATCAATGCACCCTATGATTGGATTCTACTAGTCGAGATATTTCCAATGACTATTATCTTGCCCAAATCTGAGCTTGATATCCAAAGTTATTACCTCTCCATGTCTTTCAACCCTCTTCCACATGGAATCCACATGTCTACTTGTCATTTGCACCATCTGATGTGGCACCTACCACCTGGCTCATTGCCTCAATAGCTCTGATCTCTCAGAACCCTTCCTTGTCAACGTCAGGGTTCTCTTTCTCTCGTGGATGCATAAGTCACCCACGACCCCAAGCTCCGATGATGAACTCGGGTGAGTCCAATTTTCATATCTGACATCTCTCAGGTCTTAACATCCAATGGCTCTAATCGCGTCAGTACCTTTCACTTGCACGATGATTAACACCCGCCCTTCGAAACTCTTTTAAGGAAACTAGGTGGGACCTACAATAATTGATAGTTGATATCCTATCTCACCCATTCATCGATCAATGACCTTCATCTAACCTTGTAAATGTTTTCATCATTGTCGAAGTGCACTCACTTCAACTCCAAAGCATAATCTCGACCGCTTGGTCCTGATGATCACTTATCTAGATATGGCAGTGATCACAACACCTCTATCAATGGTCAGGATCCAACCCTCGGGTTCTACCTGGGTGATGGTTAATTTTATTGGTCCCCTTCTTCATGGCAATTCAAAAAAGATCCAATAACGTTGATTTATCCATACCTTTTTTGACAAATCAACGACTCCCATGTACTTCATTTTCATTAACTCTATGCTCTCGTCTCCTCTTCAAGACTATCGACTATTATCCTTCTGATGAAACTAGGATCGACATCAACGACCCAAATTTTTCCTTTTTGACCTCTGCCCAATCAATGGCTCCTACACTCTCAATCCCTTTCTTTGTCAAAATGGATCTCGCAGATCTAACGGCGAGGATAGATCCTCCCATAGATCTAAGGCCTATGGCCTCTCTTCATCATTGTTGGAGTTCCCCACTCCAACTCTTAGTCATTTTCAAGGACTTTGTCCCTGACAAATGGCTCGAATGCATTCATTGCACCAAACCAACGGTTAAGAGTTGTTTTGACTCAAAACATAGGGTTTTTCACTGGAAGACCATCCAACTTGGGACTTAGTCAAATTCTAGGTTCTAACAGGACAACACCCTCTATATTTTCGAGTCTTCAGGGTTCACAAACCACTCTAAGGCCCTTATGGTCCTTCTGAATTCATCATAAGTGAAGTTCTTGCATATATTGTAAGCTTTCCACTTAATTGTAAGAGGTTCTAACAAGACATGGGGTTTCTCACTCTTCCCATACTTTCTCAGAGACCGAGGTTCCCCCCATCACCTCCCTAGATGAAATTCTTACCTGTATCCTGTAAACTTTCTTCTCAGGCTTCAAGACTTCCAAAAATACACAGTACCACACATTATTGATTGTACTTCATAAATTTAGTAATTTAAAAATGGAAATAAAAACATAAATTCCATTTTACTTAGATTTTTCATACATTCAAATGCATTCATATTTTCCCATTAAACTGGAAACCACACATTTATAGTATTATCAGATAATAAACAATCCAAATTAACACTTATCTTTTCAAGAAAGTATCAACAACCAACTGACTGAGAGAGGATGCCTTTCCTCCCGACCTTAGGCCATACTGTATATTTCCTTCCTACAGTACGCCACCCCCATGCCAAGCCATGATATCATAAGGGAATGATTCAGTTGGTCTTCACATTCAAATGAACCATGAAGGTTACTCTCCTTCCTCCACTCACAATAACATAATTTTCCCCCTTCCCACTGGACTCGGGGCTTCCAGAGGTTTATTAGGTAGTTTATCAACTAGATTTCATCTACACAATGGAGGCCTTTCTGTGCTATATAGTCCTTTAGTGACCTCCCCTTACCAGTGTCATTTTTTTTTTCAAGTGAGTACCAAGTTGCATCTCTTTATCACTCCAGTTTTGATTTGGGTCTCCTCTATTTCAGGGTGATCATCATTAAATTTGACAAGCTTCATATTTTCTTCAAGGAAATATCTCCACGTATTCCTCTTAGACCCACACCAATGAACACCTATGTTCGTTGCACCTTCATCCCATGATCTCGTAGCTATGACTCTTCCTCATAATATTTTCGCTATGCATTGTGTGTTTTTCTCCCTTCTACGTCAATATTTGCATCTATCTTCCTTTGCCTCCATTTTTTTGGGTGTTTATTTCTCCCCTCTCTTGGTGATGTTTTTCACCTTTGGGATCTTCCTCTACCAATCCTTGGGACTCCCGCAGCTTATATCAAACGTGACCTATTTTCTGGAGTCTGAATTTATGAAGGTGAAATTATGTGGTGTCCTATTGTCAGGTCATTCAATTGACCCTTTTCCTTCTTCAAGAGACCATAACTGTTAGCAGTTATTAACTGCTTCAACCATCGGTCTTATCTTACTTAACCAGTCATGTGGCTCCATATTGATCTGGGTACACTAGTAGGTGTAAGATCATGTTTACAAGTATAGGCAAGATTCTTATTTTCTTCACTAAAAAACCTCAGCTCTGCCTCACATGTCCACTTCATCAGTTCCACATGTGATATCATGGCTAGTAATTTCAAGTATTTTTCGTCCTCAGTTAGCTATATACTATTTTCATTAATCAAAACATGATTAAAAGCTTCATAATCATAACCATATGAAGTCTTAATCATAATTACAACTATGGGGGGAAACAGGGTGTTACACTATACAACCAATAGTAACCCAAATAGTCCCAACAATTAGCATCACTTCCAATAAATAGGATGTTTACAAGACCATATTTTGTTCACACCAATGTAAACTGAAGTAAGATGAAGCACCAGATAGATTAGAGCCTTTACTAACCCCACTCATAATTTTTGAAGGGTGCCTACAATTATGGTAGTGTTAGTCATATAAAAATTTGGAGAGGAAAACATTCATGAATCAAATTAATAGAATTTACCTCTAGAGGGAAGCAATTATGCTTTCACCCTAATGTCGGACTTTAGATTGTAGCATGCCTACCACTATTAGCATTGTTACGATATTAAATATAGGAAGAATAAACTTATATAAGATGTCAATAGTACAATAGAGCTATAGATGCTCTCCCTTTCCCCCTTCTAGTTAGGGAATAAAAATCCTATTTATAAGCGAGGTTGGTGGCTCTCAGCCTTCCAACTCTCATTTGACCTTTCAAATCTTCTTTATAGGCACTTTAGTTTTTCTTACAATTTAATCCTTCACGATATTGATCTTTCCTTTGTTTGATACTTTGAATATTGCAAACCCAACATAAGTTTTAAATAAGACCAACATATTGATAATTTTTGTGAGCATTACTTTTTCTCATCAAAGCATGTGGTTCTTGATGTGTTTACTTTTAGAGAATTATACAACTTGTATGATATCACTCAAATTGGACTCAAAGTCTTCACTCCAAGGTGTTCATGTAACTTATAATTCCATCAATATATTTATTTTCAAGCTTCCACCCACAATGCTCAAGTTCACATCATTAAACAAAAATTTGAAGGTAGAATGTGCTTTCAAAAACATATTGTCTTCACATTTCCTCTTAGCGTCAGAGTTATTTTTACATTAATTAGGTCGTTATCAATTATCACTCAAAAGTTTAGAAGATATGAAGAAATCATAAAATTGATTAGATAATCAAGAGTGGAATCGAATTTCTAACCCACTTGGAGAAAAGGCTCGATGAAATAATTGGGGAAAAAGATTTGATCAGGGCATTTCAACTTTTGAAGAAAACTTTAGGAATGGATCGACCCATTGATTAGTACAATATGTGTAGTTCAAAAGGAATTAGGTCCAGGACTCTTTAAAAAATCATTTTCAAAAGAATGAGAATTTGATTCTCCCCATTTTTCATCAAAAGCGGTGGCCCATTCACAGAGAGAACGAATTTGGCATTCAGATATTCCCCAGATAAATCCCCAAGCCAATTCTTGGCAAAAGATACAGGATCTGAAAATAGAAAACTTATTTGACCAATGAAATGCTCTTTGAGTAATTGCCTCGATTCAGAATCATTTTTATGTTTCCATCCGAGAACTAAAATGATTAGGAAATAGATACATTACATGGGGAAAGCCATGTGCGATGAGAATTGCAAGCACGGTTTAGGGAGAGATTTCTCGGTCTTACTGATACTGAAGGAGCAGATAATCCACTCCATCCGACGAGCTCCGGGTTCGAGTCCTGGGCAGTTGATGGGATTCATTCACTTACCATTCAAAGCTTCTTGGGAAGGAATTGATCCATGGATTGATCCTGATTTCAAAATAGGACAATTTTTTAATTTACCATTCGAATATTCAAGGACAAGAGGGGTTGATTCCAAAATCGGGCCCAATTTCAAAATCAGGCCAAAATTAGATTACCATTGAAAATTTTGGAAAGGAAAGGCAAATGAGAAATCTATAATAAAATTCAACTTGATTTGAGGATTGAGCACGATTCGAAAATAGGCTTTAAACTTTGAAAAGAATAAGTCGTGAGCCAAAAGAAGACAAAAGAATCCCAATTCAAGGATTGATACCTTTCACCAAATTGGCAAAAATTAAGTTTGAAAGATAAAACGGAGACCCTAATTTGAAAATCAAGACTTAAGAAAATAAAAACAAAATGAAGTAAATCAAGGATGGCCTAATTTGGGGTATCGAGATGAAGAAAATTAAAAAGAAGGGAAAAGGATAAAGGTTTGGACAAAATCAACTCGAACCTTAGATCAAGCTCAATTATGTGATTGGGAAAGAGAATGATTTGAAAAATGAGAAAGAGGCCCAATCTTAAGATCAAGAAAAGAAAGTGAATTCAAGAGAGGATTTTCCATAACTAAGAGTATAAAACAAAAAAAAAAGCTTGCATGAAAACTTGAAAGAGAATTCAATCATATTAAAGAAAAGAGGGTTCCTAGGTTTCCCAAAATATGGGACTTTTTGAGCCTCAGTAAATGGAAATTCCCTAGGGACAACCATGAGCCTATGTTAGGTATTGCGGGATCATGAGCATGAATTGCAAATTTTCTCATGTTTTCCCATAAACATACTAAAATCAATGTAGAGTGGGTGCTAATAAATCTTATTTGGTGAGGTCTTAAACAATTGTACTACATACCAACCAATGAGGATCTTTTAATATGTCAATATGATTAAATTATGAGGTTTATTTCTTTAAAGCTTGCATAAACAATATAGGATAAAGTTTTCATCACAAAATCTAATAGATTTTGGATATACATATTTCACCATACAAAGATATGTTATCCCTCAAGTGTCAAGTGCTCTATTTCCAACAAGCATCCATAGTCTTGATAGAGTCACCATTGTGCCACAAAACTTGTTTCGCTACTAGCAAGCATCCATAGCTCTGGTGGAGATATCTACATGCCCCCTTCATTAATTTCACTTTCTTTCTTAATCCTTACCTCTATTTTGATATATTCTTTAAGAATCAATGGATGGGGGAAGCAATAACATTCACAAGCTTGATAGAGGATGATTGCTAGTAGTTGAGATTTATTTAATGTTTTTTTTGTCTGTTTGTTAAAGTAATTCTCTTTTTTATTTTCAACCCATATATTTTGACTCTTCACCCTTCAAGTGATCAATTGTTTAAGCGTGTATATGGATCTCTTAAAACATGAAACTCACTCACCATCTAGGATTCAAGAACAACCATTTTTTTTTCACCTGGAGAGTTCACGTTCCAACCACTTACATATCATTTCAACACTTTCCAAATCAGTATTCAAGATTGTCTTTGATTTTGTCCCACAACCCAATAGAGGCATGCGAAGTTCTCGGGGATTTTTTTGTGTGTGATGTTATTACTATCAAATGCATAGCTTAGATATATTTTCAATGTAAGAATATAGGAAAAGATAATAATGCCAATTATTTGTTAGCATGCATGCATCATAAATAAATAAAATTCGAATGCAACCCCTAGAAGATGATTCATAGCTATGAAAATTTATAAAGGTAAGCAGCTTGTATCTAGTACACACTAGAAGGATACCTTATAGGGGCTAAAAGGAATTTGGGCTATTGATCATTAACTTGGGTGAAAATGGTGTTTATAAGAGATGGGGATATGAAAAATTTCTTGTACGTTGATTCATTGTGACACTTCACAATTGTGTTCATGTTGACTATTTTCAAAGTCAACATGAAGCACCATATGCAATGGTCATTAAAAGAAAGGCCAGTCTGAAGGGAATTCACCTTCCAACTCAAATGTCACTTAATGGTTTCTCGGGATTTCCAAACGCTCTAAACTACAAAGGTTCCCTAAATATGAACTTTGCAGGAATTAACAATAAAACTTGAAAGTTGAGGTTGGACCAACTTTTCTTTACCAAAGGGGATCCCCATAAAATGTAGTTATGCAATAGGATCTTCTAGTTTTCTTAACCTTCTATGGCCCTAATAACTCACTTGGCATAGAGGACCCAGGCTTGGTGAACTAACACGATCACCACTAGATCTTCCTCGTCCTTTGAGCTCCAATAGAGATCCATCCTTTCTTCCCCTATAATCCAACCTAGAAATAGTCTTTCAAGAGATTTTCTAGTCTAAATAGATCACATGAGAGGAGACCCAACACGACAAGTAATACATAGGGGAAGAAACTAGGACCTTAGAGAAATTTTAGAATCTTATTGAAGGCCTTATGATCTAATTGGATACAGGTGGCCATCCAGATTTTCCACTAACTCAAAAATGATCCTACACCTTGTAACTAGTTCTATAATAGTTTTGCAAGTCCTAATCTTTCAATGCATTGTTTAGGCACTTCCCATGCATTTTTGACAATTAACATGGCGTGGGTATCTATGATTACCAAGTTTTCCAAACACATATATCTCATAATAAACTTTTTGATGGTCGAAGAAGTGCCTCAAATGAAGGTTATATGTGAAATTCATAGCCTTGAGAAGTTGGCATATCAACTAGGCTCCTCGGGGCCTGCATTCCTTTTGCCACCTCATCTCCTAGGGATAGGGTTTTGTGTATTAGATTTTTTTCCTCATAGGGTGTTAAACTTTATGTCAAAAGACTTTTTCATCCTCTTGTATGGGATTTTTGTGTACGAGCATAGCCAACACATTTATTTTCAATGATAAGCTACCACCATTCTAGCCAGTTTGTATTGCTTTTCATATTATAGTGTTTTCATCATTTGATTCATTAATATAGTTTGGGTTTCACTATATCATTGTGCTCTTTGCAATATCTTTGTTTCATTTCACATATTATTTCTATCTTCATTTTGTTCTCAAGATAGTATGTGGAAGTTGTAAACCAAATATATATATATATATATATATATATATATGTCAATCTTACAACAACGAATGATGAGGTATATATATAAAGCCTTAAATACTTTGTAATACCCCAAGGATGAGCCCCAGTTGTCTTATGAATTGTAAACATGTTTTGTAGGTTGGTGAGCCGAGCAATTATAAGCTGGTAGGCTTATGTGTTAGTAGGTAGAAGAGCCTAGGCGTTAAAGGCCAAGAGCATGTTGTGTACATGTAAATATTCATATTATTAATAGAAAAACATCGTTGTGTGTAGATCAACCATGAAGGAAGAGTGATGGGGGACTAAGCTCCACTAGGTTGGGTAAAGGAGAAGGGGCTGAGAGGTTGGAAAGAGGGGCTAAGCCTAAGGGCTTAAGTCCAAGAAAATAGTAATTTATTATTATTATTTCAAAGGTTGTTTAAAATTATATGTTTTTATCCTAAGTTCCTGGGGAAGGACAGGTGACTTCCAAAAGGAAAGGAACCCGCTTCCTGAGCGACAGTTGTCGGGTCATGCACATGCAGACTTAAGGGGGAATTATTGTTGTTGTGAGGGGGGATGTGGTGTAGGAGCATCGTCATCAAGTACACGTGGAAGGACAACTAAGTGCCTAAGAGCCAATCCAGAGTCTCGAACGCTAGCCAGTACTGCAAATCTTTTGAAGCAATAGAAAAAAAAAGAGGAAAGATCACACGCGTGGAGACAAAATGAGCATGCGTGACTTGGGAGCTTAACCCTAGTCTCAATGTAACCGCAATTAGATAGCAGTTAGTTTGTTTCTTTTGTATAAAGAGATATTGTGTACGCCCAAAAGAGGGGTTACGAGAATTATGAGCAAGTAGGAATCTCAGAGTAGTAGTTGTTTCTTTGATTTTAGCTGTAACCATTTTCTTGATTTTGAATGAAGATAATAGAGAAAAATTGATCCAATGTATGGTGTGAATAGTGTTTTCAATTTCTCTGTTATTGTCTTAATCTTTTCAAGAATGAATGAATCTTTCTACACGTATATGTAGCTTTGAAATGCTTGCATAAGAATTTAAATCACTTTTCTTCGTGAGCTAGTGCAAGGTGTGCACGCAGTCCGCAAGGGGTGCATTGACAAGGTCTGTTTTGACTCGTAAAGCTCAGAAGAAATAGCGTAAGACTTTCTTTGCAGGAAGTGTAAACCGGTTGCCGTAAGGAGTACACAGTCGTCGCAAGAACTTGAATTTTGTGTAAAGATCTGTTGCAAAGAGTGCAAAGACCTGGAATTCAACGAAGAGTCGAAGCGAATCCATAAAGAAGTCGAAGGAAGAGAGTGAAAGAACACGAGGAAGGAGAGAAAGGATTCTTTTCAAGAAACTTTGGATCTGAGTTTGACGAATTTCCCATAAAATCAAGAAGTGCTTGGGAGATCGAAATATTTGGAGAGATCAAGCTCAGTAGGAGTAGCACTTTCCAAGAAGCGCGAACAAGATCCAAGAAATGGAATCGCAAGAAGGATAAAGGTCAAAGCCTTTAAATCCTTTCGAAAATATTCTAAGTCTGAAGAAAGCTTTAGCTCAGACGGAAGATCTAGACCATCTGATCAACGTCTAGAAAATGAGGAGTAAGTGCAGAAGAGGAAAGAGCTCAACTGTTCGATCTGAGCGCAAACGGATCGTAGCCGTCTGATCAAGGTAAAGTGCACTAACATTAAAGCTTTGAACGTACACAAGAGGAACAAGGTCACAAAATTCCAAAATCATCGGAACCGTCCATCACGACAGGACACATGGCGAGAGATCAGTATTTCATTGACTCGCAGAGTGGAAAGGTCAAAGAGAAGAGTTGTGAGGATTCGCGAAGTGTGAATTAGTGAACATATCACAGTCGTTGATCATTCCTAAATCATCAAGACTATTTGTTTTCAAGGAGGACACATGGCAAGAGATCAACATTTCGCTGACTCATGACTTGAAGGAGTCAAAGGTTGAGTCGCGAGAACTCACAAAATGTGAAATTGTGACAAGATATAAGTCGTTGATCAAAGGGGAGATCTGGACCATTGATCCAGCACCATCGCAATTTCAAATATCGGGACAACGGAGGCAAGGAGACTCCAAAGTCATGAATCACGAAATCATGAAAAGATCACAGTCATTGATCGAAGGAGGGATTTGAACCGTAGATCTAGTTTTGTCGAGACTTCGCAACTCGAGAAATCAGAGGTAAGAGTTCGGGGAACTCGTGAAACCTGAAACCACGAAGATTTGATCTGAGTCATCGGTTCGAGAAGAGATCTGGACTATTGAGCATCTAGGGAGACAAATCGTGAAGTGTGAACTCACGAGATACAAAACGTGAAATCGCGAAGTGCTCGAAATATTGGCCCACGGTCATAGTGAAGGGTCACATAGGTGAAGGGGAATAGAGACGCTAGCATGCGCTAGGATCCTATCGGGATTTCGAAAGTCAGGAGAGTCAGAGTGACTCACATGCAAAGGCCCGATACATGAAGTTGTGATGTGCCTTTCGATTAGGTGACTGGTCACAGCCTTAGTCACATAAAGGGAGGGGTTTAACCAGGAGTATTAGTGTCTAAACACACTGAAGCTTAAATGCGTTAAGAAGAAAGTCACGATTTCCATATAACCTGTGCTTTAAGGGAAAGAGGGCCTGTTAAGTGGATTTGAGGTTCTTGAGGGCCAAAGACTCAATCAGACTCAGTTTCTTGATCGATCCTAGACTGGGAGTTCACGCAGTCCTTAGGAGAGAAGGGGGGTCTGCATCAACTGGTATCAGAGATGATTTTCATTTCTAGATTTCAGGCGAAGGAGAAAAATAACTCGAATTTGTACTCTGAGTGTAAGAGACAGTCAACACAATGCCGCCAAGGAGACGAGGGGATCCACCTTTAACGAATCGTGTTGTAGAAAGAGAGATGTGAGAACTTCGTGCAATGTTGGAAGCGATGGAAGCAGCGCAGAGAAGAGTACCTGATGTTGGGGACGTCCGCGATGCAGAGAGCGAAGATGTAGAAGTCATAGAAGCTGCAGGGGAACACGTTACCGAAGAACACTTGCTAAGAGAAGTTGTTAGATTAGGAGCTAGAGCCAAGATAGAGGTCCCAATGTATGAAGGAAATTTGGATGTTGAAGAGATTCTGGATTGGATAAGGTCCATGGACAAATATTTTGGTTATGAATATGTCAATGGGGAGAAAAGGGTGAGACATGTTGTCACCAGGATTAAAGGACATGCATCATTGTGGTGGGATGAACTGCAGGTTGAGAAGAGAAGTAGAGGAAAACAAAAGATAAAGAATTAGGACAAAATGGTAGCCAAGTTGAAGGCTAAATTCATACCCAGAGATTATCAGATCAGTATGTTCAGGAAGCTGCAAAACCTGAGACCGAAGGGTATGATAGTCAAAGAATACACAGAGGAGTTCTACAAGCTAAACATCAGATTTGGACAAAGAGAACAGGACGAAGAAAAATTTGCCAGGTATATGAATGGCATGAGGTACGAAATCCAGGATGAGCTCATCATGATGTTGGTAAGGACAATGGAGGATGCTTATCAGTTTGCATTGAAGGCATAAGAGAATTTGGCCAGAAAACAAAGCCAGTGAGGTAGAGGTAAAATATCAGCCCCAAACAAAGGAAAGGGAGTTTCCCATGACAAGGCGCATAATTCCAAAGACAAGGTTGGAACTCCACATAGTCACTCGAAAAGAGGAGGAAGTTTCCTAGGAAGACTGGGTGGTGGAAGAAACTCTTCTAGAGTAAGAGGAAAATGAGGAATAAGATGTTATGCATGTGGAAAGACAGGGCACATGTCTTGGGATTGCCCCGAGAAAAAGAAAGAAAGAGGAGAAGCTCACATTTCAGAAGCACAAATAGAGAATGTTGAAGTAGAGGGAGAAGAGGATGGAACATCCCTGATGATGAGAAAGGTTCTCTTAAAACCAGAGGTAGAAGTTAAAAAGCCATTACAGAGGAATAGTCTATTCAAGACAGCTTGCAAGACTAAAGACAAAGTATGCAAGGTGATAATTGATAGTGGGAGCACTAATAACTTAGTATCCATGGAGATGGTGGAGAAATTGGAGCTAGAGACAACTGCACACCCAGAGACATATAAAGTCTCATGGTTGCAGAAAGGACACCAGGTAATGGTTACTAAACAATGCTTGGTTGAATTTAAGATAGGAGGATATAGAGATGAAATTGTGTGTGATATAATTCCCATGGATGTATGCCATATTTTGTTGGGAAGACCATGGTAGTTTGACAGGAATGTCATTCATGATG
>ML826133.1:64145-101957 GCA_009831015.1 Picea engelmannii
ATATATATATATATATATATATATATATATGTCAATCTTACAACAACGAATGATGAGGTATATATATAAAGCCTTAAATACTTTGTAATACCCCAAGGATGAGCCCCAGTTGTTTTATGAATTGTAAACATGTTTTGTAGGTTGGAAAGCCGAGCAATTATAAGCTAGTAGGCTTATGTGTTAGTAGGTCGAAGAGCCTAGGCGTTAAAGGCCAAGTGCATGTTTTGTACATGTAAATATTCATATTATTAATAGAAAAACATCATTGTGTGTAGATCAACCATGAAGGAAGAGTGATGGGGGACTAAGCTCCACTAGGCTGGGTAAGGGAGAAGGGGCTGAGAGGTTGGAAAGAGGGGCTAAGCCTAAGGGCTTAAGTCCAAGAAAATAATAATTTATTATTATTATTTCAAAGGTTGTTTAAAATGATATGTTTTTATCCTAAGTTCCTGGGGAAGGACAGGTGACTTCCAAAAGGAAAGGAACCTGCTTCATGAGCGACAATTGTCGGCTCATGCACATGCAGACTTAAGGGGGAATTATTGTTGTTGTGAGGGGGGATGTGATGCAGGAGCATCGTCAGCAAGTACACGTGGCAGGACAACTAAGTTCCTAAAGCCAATCCAGAGTCTCGAATGCTAGCCAGTACTGCAAATATTTTGAAGCGATAGAAAAAAAAAGAGGAAAGATCACACGCGTGGAGACAAAATGAGCATGCGTGACTTGGGAGCTTAACCCTAGTCTCAATGTAATCGCAATTAGATAGCAGTTAGTTTGCTTCTTTTGTATAAAGAGAGATTTTGTACGCCCAAAAGAGGGGTTACGAGAATTATGAGCAAGTAGGAATCTCATATTAGTAGTTGTTGCTTTGATTTTAGCTGTAACCATTTTCTTGATTTTGAATGAAGATAACAGAGAAAAATTGATCCAATGTATGGTGTGAATAGTGTTTTCAATTTCTCTGTTATTGTCTTCATCTTTTCAAGAATGAATGAATCTTTCTACGAGTGTATGTAGCTTTGAAATGCTTGCATAAGAATTTAAATCGCTTTTCTTCGTGAGCCAGTGCAAGGTGTGCACACAGTCCGCAAGGGGTGCGTTGACAGGGTCTATTTTGACTCGTAAAGCTCAGAAGAAATAGCGTAATACTTTCTTTGCAGGAAGTGTAAAGCGGCTGCCACAAGGAGTACACAGTTGTCGCAAGAACTTGAATTTTGTGTAAAGATCTGTTGCAAAGAGTGCAAAGACCTGGAATTCAATGAAGAGTCGAAGCGAATCCATAAAGAAGTCGAAGGAAGAGAGCGAAAGAACACCAGGAAGGCGAGAAAGGATTATTTTCAAGAAACTTTGGATCTAAGTTTGATGAATTTCCCATAAAATCAAGAAGTGCTTGGGAGATCGAAATATTTGGAGAGATCAAGCTCAGTAGGAGTAGCACTTTCCAAGAAGCGCGAACAAGATCCAAGAAATGGAATCACAAGAAGGATAAATGTCAAAGCCTTTAAATCCTTTCGAAAATATTCTAAGTCTAAAGAAAGCTTTAGCTCGGACAGAAGATCTGGACCATCTTATCAACGTCTAGACAATGAGGAGTAAGTGCAAAGGAGGAAAGAGCTCAACCGTTCGATCTGAGCGCAAACGGATCGTAGTCGTCTGATCAAGGTAAAGTGCACTAACATTAAAGCTTTGAACGTACACAGGAGGAACAAGGTCACAAAATTCCAAAATCATCGGAACCGTCCATCACGACAGGACACGTGGCGAGAGATCAGTATCTTGCTGACTTGCAGAGTGGAAAGGTCAAAGAGCAGAGTTGTGAGGATTCGCGAAGTGTGAATTCATGAAAATATCACAGTCGTTGATCGTTCCTAAATCATCAAGACTGTCTGTTTTCAAGGAGGACACATGGTGAGAGATCAGTATTTCGCTGACTCATGACTCGAAGGAGTCAAAGGTTGAGTCGTGAGAACTCACGAAATGTGAAATCGCGACAAGATATGAGTCATTGATCAAAGGGGAGATCTGGACCGTTGATCCAGCACCATCGCAATTTCAGATATCGGGACAACGGAGGCAATGAGACTCCAAAATCATGAATCACGAAATCGTGAAAAGATCATAGTCGTTGATCGAAGGAGGGATTTGAACCGTAGATCTGGTTTTGTCGAGACTTCGCAACTCGAGAAATCAGAGGTAAGAGTTCGGGGAACTCGTGAAACCCGAAACCACGAAGATTTGATCTGAGTCGTCGGTTCGAGAAGAGATCTAGACTATTGAGCGTCTAGGGAGACAACTCGTGAAGTGTGAACTGACGAGATGCAAAATGTGAAATCACGAAGTGCTCGAAATATTGGCCCACGGTCATAGTGAAGGGTCACATAGGTGAAGGGGAATAGAGAGGCTAGCATGCGCTAGGATCCTATCAGGATTTCGGAAGTCGGGAGAGTCAGAGTGACTCACATGCAAAGGCCCAATACACGAAGTTGTGATGCGCCTTTCGATTAGGCAACTGGTCACAGCCTTAGTCACATAAAGGGAGGGGTTTAACCAGGAGTGTTAGTGTCTAAACACACTGAAGCTTAAAGGCGTTAAGGAGAAAGTCACGATTTCCATATAACCTGTACTTTAAGGGAAAGAGGACATGTTAAGTGGATTTAAGGTTCTTGAGGGCCAAAGACTCAATCAGACTCAGTTTCTCTATCGATCCTAGACTGGGAGTTCACGCAGTCCTTAGGAGAGAAGGGGGGTCTGCATCAAGTGGTATCAGAGATGATTTTCGTTTGTAGATTTCAGGTGAAGGAGAAAAATAACTCGAATTTGTACTCTGAGTGTAAGAGACAGTCAACACAATGCCGCCAAGGAGATGAGGGGAGCCACCTTTAACCAATTGTGTTGTAGAAAGAGAGATGTGAGAACTTCGTGCAATGTTGGAAGCGATGGAAGCAGCGCAGAGAAGAGCACCTGATGCTGGAGACGTCCGCGAGACAGAGAGTGAAGATGTAGAAGTCGTAGAAGCTGCAGGGGAACACGTTACCGAAGAACGCTTGCTAAGAGAAGTTGTTAGATTAGGAGCTAGAGACAAGATAGAGGTCCCAATGTATGAAGGAAATTTGGATGTTGAAGAGCTTCTGGATTGGATAAGGTCCATGGACAAATATTTTGATTATGAATATGTCGATGGGGAGAAAATGGTGAGACATGTTGTCACCAAGATTAAAGGACATGCATCATTGTGGTGGGATGAACTGCAGGTTGAGAAGAGAAGTAGAGGAAAACAGAAGATAAAGAATTAGGACAAAATGGTAGCCAAGTTGAAGGCTAAATTCATACCCAAAGATTATCATATCAATATGTTCAAGAAGCTGCAGAACCTAAGACAGAAGGGTATGATAGTCAAAGAATACACAGAGGAGTTCTACAAGCTAAACATCAGATTTGGACAAAGAGAACGGGACAAAGAAAAAGTTGCCAGGTATATGAATGGCTTGAGGTATGAAATCCAGGATGAGCTCAGCATGATGTCGGTAAGGACAATGGAGGATGCTTATCAGTTTGCATTGAAGGCAGAAGAGAATTTGGCCAGAAAACAAAGTTAGTGAGGTAGAGGTAAAATATCAGCCCCAAAAAAAGGAAAGGGAGTTGCCCATGACAAGGCGCATAATTCCAAAGACAAGGTTGGAACTCCACATAGTCACTCGGAAAGAGGAGGAAGTTCCCTAGAAAGAATGGGTGGTGGAAGAAACTCTTCTAGAGGAAGAGGAAAATGAGGAATAAGGTGTTATGCATGTGGAAAGACAGGACACATGTCTTGGGAATGCCCCGCGAAAAAGAAAGAAGGAGGAGAAGCTCACATTTCAGAAGCACAAATAGAGAATGTTGAAGTAGAGGGAGCAGAGGATGGAACATCCCTGATTATGAGAAAGGTTCTCTTAAAACCAGAGGCAGAAGTTAAAAATCCATTACAGAGGAATAGTCTATTCAGGATAGCTTGCAAGACTAAAGACAAAGTATGCAAGGTGATAATTGATAGTGGGAGCACTAATAACTTAGTATCCACAGAGATGGTGGAGAAATTGGATCTAGAGACAACTGCACACCCAGAGACATATAAAGTCTCATGGTTGCAGAAAGGACACCGGGTAATGGTTACTAAACAATGCTTGGTTGAATTTAAGATAGGAGGATATAGAGATGAAATTGTGTGTGATATAATTCCCATGGATGTATGCCATATTTTGTTGGGAAGACCATGGTAGTTTGACAGGAATGTCATTCATGATGGGAGGAAGAATAGATACACCTTGGAGAAGAATGGTAGAACACACATGTTGTTGCCAATAGAGGAGAAGAAAGTGAAAGAGGAAGCCAGCACAAGCATACTCCTCATGAGTGGGAAGGAACTCCTGAAAGAAGTCAAAAAAGAACAGAAGATGCAGTTTGATGTGGTGAGGAAACCCCGAGTTATCCTTACAAGTACTTCAATGGATGATTTTCCTGAAGAAGTTAAGGAATTATTGGATAATTTTGCCAACATAGTGGTGGATGAGCTGCCTAACTCATTGCCACCCATCAGAAGTATCTGTCATCGTATCGATTTGATACCAGGAACGAGTCTGCCTAACAAAGAATGAGGAGGTAAAGAACCAAGTCCAGGAATTGTTAAACAAAGGTTTGGTAAGAGAGAGCTTGAGTCCATGCGCAATGCCAACTATGTTGAGTCCAAAGAAAGATGGAGGATGGAGAATGTGTACACACTCGAGAGCCATCAATAAGATCACTATCAGGTATATATTCCCTTTGCCAATAATAGATGATTTGATGGAGTGTTTAAGTGGAGCAAATTTATTTTCTAAGATAGATTTGAAAAGTGGATATCACCAAATCAGAATGAGGGAAGGTGATGAGTGGAAGACAGCCTTTAAGACAAATGAAGGTTTGTATGAGTGGCCTGTTATGCCATTTAGATTAACCAATGCCCCAAGTACTTTTATGAGGTTGATGAATGAAATACTAAAAGATTTCATTGGCAAGTTTGTGGTTGTGTATCTAGATGATATACTGATCTTTAGCAAGACTAAAGAGGATCATTTGAGGCACCTGACATTAGTGATGAGGAGACTATAGCAGGAGAAGTTGTTGATACACCTGAAGAATCCCTCTTTTATGAAGACATAACTCATTTACTTGGGTTTTGTGGTCTCTTCAAACAAACTGAAGATGGATCCAGAGAAGGTGAAAGCAATCAAAGAATGGTCGTTGCCAAGGAGCATGTTTGAGGTGAGAAGATTCCATGAATTAGCAAGTCTATATAGGAAGTTCATCAGAGATTTCAGTGTAATTTGTGCACCAATGATGGATACAGTGAAGAAGAGGCACAATTATTTTAAATGGATAGAGGAGGCCAAGAAGAGCTTCAATACACTGAAGGAGAAAGTAATGGAGTGACCAATTCTGGTCTTGCCAAATTTTGAGAAGACGTTTCAGCTAAGGTGTGATGCAAGTGGCATTGCAATTGGAGGAGTTTTGGGCCATGACAATAGACCTATTGCTTACTTCAACGAGAATCTGAATGAGACTAAGAGAAAATACTCCACCTATGACAAGGAGTTTTATTCCATAATCCAAGCCATGAAGAAATGGAGACATTACCTTGTCCCACAAGAATTTGTCTTGTATAGCGATAACCAAGCTTTACAATTCATAACCAAACAGGAAAATTGAATCAGAGGCATGCGAAGTGGATTGAGTATATGAAGAATTTTACTTTTGTCATAAAACATATTGTTGGGAATGCTAACAAAGTTGTTGATGCATTGAGCAGGAGGTGTTTGACTCTGCAGGAATTTCAGGTAAAGACCTCAGGGTTTGAACACCTTGAGGAAATGTACAGTGATGATCTAGACTTCAAGGAAGCATATGAAGAATGCACGAATCCTGTGTTGAGAGATAGGAGACAGTGGACAAAGTATATGATCCAAAAGCGATTGTTGTTCAAGGGAAATCAATTGTGCATACTAAAATGCTCAATGAGGAGATAACCTTTTGAAGGAAAAACATAGTGGAGGATTGGTTGGACATTTCGGCCATGATAAGACATTTTCGCAGTTCAAAAGTTCATACTATTGGCCAGGTATGAGAACAAATGTAATAAAATTCGTGAACAGATGCAAAATCTGCCAGAACATGCAAAAGGTAAAAGACAAAACATTGGATTGTATCAACCATTGCCCATACCAAAGAGGCCTTGGGATGCAATAAGCATGGATTTTGTGTTGGGACTGCCAAGAACACAAAGAGGATGTGATTCCATATTTGTGGTGGTGGATAGATTTTCCAAGATGGCACACTTTATCCCATGTAAGAAGACCAGTGATGCAACACATGTTGCAAACCTGTTTTTCAAGGAAGTTGTGAGACTTCATGACCTACCCCGAAGCATTGTCTCGGACAGAGACACAAAATTTGTTGGTCATTTTTAGAGAACATTGTGGAAGAAGTTGGGGACAGATTTGTCCTTCATCTCAGCTTATCACCCTCAGACAGATGGGAATACTGAGGTGGTAACATAAGTTTGGGAAACTTATTGAGGAGTCTGGTCATTGAGCACCATAATCAATGGGATCAGATTCTGCCACAAGCAGAATTTGCATACAACGACTCACCAAAAAGGAGCATTGGGAAGAGCCTGTTCCAAATATTGTATGGAATGCAACCCAGGGGAGTATCTAAGTTGAGAGACTTGGAACAGAGTGAGATCAGAAGCACTGGAGTAGAATATTTTGCTACAGAAATGAAGAAGCTCCATAGCTAGATCAGGGGGTAGTTGCAGAATTCTAGCCAAGGGTACAAATGCAGAGTCAATCAACATCGCAGATAAATCCAATTTGAAATAGGAGATCAAGTTCTAGAACATCTCAAGAAGGAAATGTTCCCTAGGGGAATATATAACAAGCTAAAGATGAAGAAGATAGGACCATGTAAGATCTTGAGGAAGTTTGATGCCAAATCCTATGAGATTGAGCTTCCAGATGATGTGGACATATCACCCATATTCAACGTCTCAGACCTATATCCTTACAGGAAGGATGACACAGAGGGATCAACAGATCAAGGGAAGATTCAGTGGGAGAAACAAATGCCTATAGCATAAAAACCGCAGATGGGAAAGATCGTTGATTAGAGGATTAGTAAAAAGACCAAGAGGAAGACCTATTTTGAATATCTAGTCAAGTGGAAGGGACACCCAATAGAAGATGTCAGTTGGGAAAGTGAATTTGATATCCAGAAGCATGGAAAGTCGGTACTGGAGCTCATGGAAAGGATTCCATGAATTTTTGTCCAGGGGGAGTATGATGTAGGACCATCGTCAACAAGTACATGTGGCAAGACAACTCAGTTCTCGAGAGCCAATCGGGAGTCTTGAACGCTAGCCAGTACTGCAAATCTTTTGAAGCGATAGAAAACAAAAGAGGAAAGATCACATGCATGGAGACAAAATGAGCACGCGTGACTTGAGAGATTAACCCTAGTCTCAATGTAACCGCAAGTAGATAGCATTTAGTTTGTTTCTTTTGTATAAAGAGATATTTTGTACGCCCAAAAGAGGGGTTATGAGAATTATGAGCAAGTAGGAATCTCAGAGTAGTAGTTGTTGCTTTGATTTTAGATGTAACCATTTTCTTAATTTTGAATGAAGATAACAGAGAAAAATTGATCCAATGTATGGTGTGAATAGTGTTTGCAATTTCTCTGTTGTTGTCTTAATCTTTTCAAGAATGAATGAATCTTGCTACAAGTGTATGTAGATTTTAAATGCTTGCATAATAATTTAAATCACTTTTCTTCGTGAGCCAGTACAAGGTGTGCACACAGTCCGCAAGGGGTGTGTTGACAGGGTCTGTTTTGACTCGTAAATCTCAGAAGAAATAGCATAATACTTTCTTTGCAGGAAGTGTAAAACGAATGCCACAAGGAGTGCATAGTCGTCGCAAGAACTCGAATCTTGTGTAAAGATCTGTTGCAAAGATTGAACAGACCTAGAATTCGACGAAGAGTCGAAGCAACTCCATAAAGAAGTCGAAGGACGAGAGTGGAAGAACCCCAGGAAGGTGAGAAAGGATTCTTTTCAAGAACCTTTGGATCTGAGTTTGACGAATTTCCCAGAAAAGAAAGAAGTGCTTGGGAGATCGAAATCTTTGGAGATATCAAGCTCATGAGGAGTATCACTTTCCAACAAGCACGAATGAGATCCAATAAATGGACTCGCAGGAAGGATAAAGGTCAAAGCCTTTAAATCCTTTCAAAAATCTTCTAAGTTTGAAGAAATCTTTAGCTCAGAGGGAAGATCTGGACCATCCAATCAGCGTCCAGACAAAGAGGAGCAAGTGCATAGGAGGAAAGATATCAACCATTCGATCTGAGTGCAACGGGATCGTAGTCGTCTGATCAAGGTAAAGTGCACTAACATGAAATCTTTGAACGTACACAGGAGGAACAAGGTCATGAAATTCCGAAATCATCGGAATCGTCCATCACAACAGGACACGTGGTGAGAGATCATCATTTTTCTGACTCCCAGAGTGGAAAGGTCAAAGAGAGGAGTTGTGAGGATTCACGACGTGAGAATTAGCTAAAATATCACAGCCTTTGATCATTCCAAAATCATCGAGACGGTCCATTGTCAAGGAGGACACATGGTGAGAGATCAACATTTCGTTGACTCGTGACTCGAAGGAGTCAAAGGTTGAGCTATGAGAACTCGTGAAACACGAAATCGCGACATGATCTGAGTCATTGATCAAAGGGGAGATATGGATCATTGATCCAACACCATCGCAATTTCATCTATCGGGAGAACAGAGGAAAGGAGACTCCAAAGTCGTGAATCGTGAAATCGCGAAAAGATCGCAGTCATTGATCGAAGGAGGGATTTGAACTGTAGATTTGGTTTTGTCGGGACTTCACAACTCGGGAAATCAGAGGTTAGATTTCAGGGAACTCGCGAAACCTGAAACCATGAAGATTTGATATGAGTCATCGATTCAAGAAGAGATCTGGACCGTTGAGCATCTAGGGAGACGACTTGTGAAGTGTTAACTCACGAGACGTGAAACCGTGAAACGCGAAATCGCAAAGTGCTCAAAAGATTGGCCTATGGTCATAGCAAAGGGTCACATTAGTGAAGGGGAATAAAGGGTCTAGCATGTGCTAGGCTCCTGTTGATATTTCGAAAGTTGGGAGAGTCAGAGTGACTCGCATGCAAAGGCCCGATACGCAAAGTCGCGACATGCCTTTCTATCAGGCGACTGGTCACAGCCTTAGTCACATAAAGGGAGGGGTTTAACCAGGAGAGTTAGTGTCTAAACACATTGAAGCTCAAAGGCATTAAGGAGAAAGTTGTGGGTTCCATATAACCTGTGCTTTAAGGGAAAGAGGGCATGTTAAGTGGATTTGAGGTTCTTGAGGGCCAAAGAGTCAATCAGACTCAGTTTCTTGATCGATCCTAGACCAGGAGGTCGCACAGTCCTTAGGAGAGAAGGGGGGTCTGCATCAGGATGCAGGCACTCGGACGCACCCTCTCACTCGCTCAGGCACTCACGCACACACATGCAGAAATCTCGCTCACGCAGGGGAGGGTTGAGGCCCAGAGTTTGGCTCACGCTTTCATCATTTTGGGCTATGCTAGACTAGTCTGCCTGTCTCTCCTCACAAGTTCACTCATGCACTGAGCAAGCCCACTTCCATCCATTTCCGCCATTATTGAACTCGTGACCATTTTTCACCTCTGTAATTTACTGAGTCATCCCTTGCCTTACCTGAATTAGCTATTGTGGTCGAATAATCAGGTTGTCATGCCTGTGAGAAACTCTCTCTCTAGGTGAGAGAGGTGGTTGTGGATTTAAGAAGCAGGTTGTCAGGCATGTGAGAAACTCTCTCCGGGTGAGAGAGTGTGCTGAGGAGGTGATTTCTCCTGGAAGGAGTCTCCTACTTGCTACAGAGCTCTGAGAATTCTGGTCTGGCCTATTGTTGAAGCCCAAGGTAGGAGGTGAAGCAGCCGATGGACTGTGTGACAGTGAAGGTGTATACTCTTGGGATGGTATAGGCATGTAGGGAATGAGAGTATGTGAGCATTGGGTGTAAGTGGCTCCTATGAAATAATCATTCCTCTTGAACTGTGTGACTTTCCTATTGAGATTTCCTAGCCTAGGAATCCCTTGACCAGTGGAGTTTAGTCCCAGCTCAGGGTTGACCTACTACTGAGAGTGATGAGCAGTGTGGTCTAAGGCTGGGAGGTTCGTGGAAGGTCTGCATGTAATTGGTGGTTTTTACTCCAGTTAAAAGATAAGTATCATTCCCATGCTGAATTATGTATGTTACACATGTATCTATGATTCTTGAATGTTATCATGTGTTCCGTTGCATGTAGGAATTACTGTTAATTCCATTTGAATCTGTATGATAGCAGTAACTCTATGTTATTTGTTTTAAATTCATTAGAAATGCATGTTATATAGATATGTGTATGTTCCTCTGTGGCGTTGTCGGCAGTGGTGTTGATGGCCAGGAATGTTACAAATTGGTATCAGAGCTAGTTTATTGAAGACAAGGTATTTGGGTAGCGTTGCCCGACAGTGGTCTTGATGGTCAGGGACGTTACAAATTGGTATTAGAGCTAGTTTATTGAAGACAAGGTATTTGGGTAGCATTTCCTGACAGTGGTATTGACGGTCAGGGATGTTACAAATTGGTATCAGAGCCATGGTTTCAACACTGAGCCTAGGTGGGTTGGATAAGTGGTCATGAGAACCAAGGTTTCGGGTGGAAATTGTGTCAGTAGGAACCAATTTCAAACTTCAGAACATTCCTGAGTGCCGAGAGGTTACCTTAGCCATGTTACAAAGCTCAAGAGGTGTAGCGGTATTATAAAACCACGACAGATGTGGTATTGGGACGTAGAGTAATGTTGGTCATAGGATCTATTCGGGAAAAGGGGAATCCTTCACGACCGTCAGATCTGGAGAAAGTGCAGGAGGGTTAACCTGGAAGCCTTTGGACTTCGTGACTTAGGAAAAGTTACGTGTTATAAAGCAGAAGGGGTTGAAGTCCTGAAGCTCCAAATTTTGGATTTAATCCGGACTATCCGTCAAGAGGGACACGTGTCAGCAAATTGGTTGTTCGGTATTTCGACGTTTGAGAAAATCAGTGGGTGTGGAGGCGAGAAATCCCGAAGCCCGAAGAGCCGAAGTGGTGAGTCATGATGATGTCACCTAGAGGTGACGTGGATCTCTCATATTCCTTCCATGTGCCCCCACTTGGAATTTTGTCAGCTATACTATGTGGACCCTGAGGTTTCATGACTTAGTTAAAGGTCGGCGGACCCACACTGGCGTTGATCACAATACATCAAGATCAAAGGCTAGGAGGCATTATGGGGACCCAAGTTGCATGAGAGTTAATTCCCCAAGGCAGTCCCACAATCGAAACCACGGTTTTACCAGGGGGTTACGAGTCAGCGTTAGAATAATTGCAGGACAAAAGGTGGGTTACTCCAAACCATCATTGCATTCCCTCACAATTTGAAAGGCGTTAAGTGAGGTGACTATTCAGTATCTTAGTTCAAGTATAGAAACCGTGGGTCTTAGTGGATGCGTGGTGCTAGTTGTGAAGTTCGGAGACTTCACACCCCAGAAGAATGTTTCATAAGGGAACAAAAGGAAGAACCTTCAAAAGTTTCATAATGCCAAGGTGACGAGACGTAATAATGTCACCAAAGGTTACATGGAAGTGTTCGGAGATTAACGGTTCAAGAGAATTGGGGTGTGTTGATGCACAAACTTCCGAAGTCGTAGGCCCGAGGTCTTGAGTAAGCGCCTATCGATATAGCGCTTGGCCACAACTCATGCTCGCATGTGTTGGGGGATAAGAGAAAGGGGCTAGTGCCCAAAAATTGTTGCAGAACAAAGCAGAACTCAGAAAGAAAAGATCTGCGGGGATTCTTGATTGGTCAAGATTCGCAGAGAATGAAATCTGAAAGTTTTTTTAAATCAAATTGGTTTATGAATAATGTGGAATTTGTTAAGGACTGTTGGCCTGACAAAATCCGGTTGACTACACATTGTGTTTGCAGAGTCAACGATTGTGAGAATCGAACTGAATTGTCGCAGAGTACAGAGAATGGAGGAGGCACAAAATGCTTCAAGTTTAGATAATGAAGCAAGAGGAATGGATGTCCATTTGGGAGTTGAAGGATAGAACTCCAATGGGCATTAAGAAGAGATAGATAAGGAAGGAAACTTGATGAAAATCATTGAAAGATTGCAGAAAGATGTCTAGACTCACCGAGCAGATAACATAAAGCTCATGAAATCCAGGGATCAACAGGGAGAATTCAACATAAAGTTGATGCGGATCCTGGAAAGGATAGAAAGGAAATTGGATAAGGAGAGTGACTCCAGTAAATTAGGAAGTCACAGGAACCCTGATGAGAAGAGGAAATCAAGGAGTGTTGGCAGACACCATCATCACTCCCAAGGTCACTCCAAGAGGAGGGCACACAGTAGTTCAATCCCATCTCCTACCAGGAAGCATAGGAGATCTGGAGTGGATGAACTGAAGGGATAAATGAACAATATTAATCTTCCTACGTTTGATGGAGAGCACAAGAAGGAGGAAGATGTCGAGACATGGCTTCTTGGCATGAGGAAATATTTCCAATTACATAATTATTCCTCTCATGCAAAAGGAATAATTGCAATGTATCAATTGAAAGGAAAGGCGTCCATGTGGTGGGATCAACTTGTGCAGGTGCAACACATTAAAGAGAAAAATGTTACTTGGAATGAATTCAAGAAGTATTTTGAAAATAAATACTTGACTAAGAGATACTATGACAGAAATATGAAAGAGTTCTTTGAACTCAAGCTGGGTAGCATGACCATTGATGAATATGAACGGAGGTTTTTGGAATTGTCGAAGTACGTTCCTTTCATCAAATATGAGACTGTCAAAATTTAAAGGTATCTGAGTGGACTGCCATCTTCCATCGGTGACAAGATCCAGTATGATGATCCTAAAATTATGGAAGAAACCATAAGGACAGAAAAATGCTTATATGAGTAGCAAGGAGAAAAGCCTACTTTCCCGAATGCTTGGGAAGACAAGAAGAAATTCAAGGTGGATCAGAGGAAGAAGGGAACTAAACCATCCTTTTTCAGAAACATTCCTCAAGGACAACTAGTTTTTAGAGAGCCCGGGAAGGATGAAATAGGTGGGAAAATGCCAAGACAACCACCTATGGAATGTTGGGGTTGTAAAGGAAATCATAGGTACAAAGATTTCCCCCACATAAATGACAAGGTGAGAGTTGTCCACAATGTTCAACAGGAAGAAACAATGGAGGACATGGGCAGAAGTGTACCAAGTATTTATGCAGCCCTGGAAAACAAGCAAGCAAAATAGAAATCACATATGATTGAAGTGGAAGGTATGATCAACAACCAAACCATTACTATTTTAATTGATTCAGGAGCTAGTCATAGTTATATAGATCCTAGAATGGTGGAAAGTTTTCATTTGCCAAGAGGCAAGCATGGAAAATATTGGTAAGTGCAGTTGGCTACAGGAGCCAAGAGAAAGGTTATTGAGTTGGTTAATTCATGTCCAGTGGACATGAATGGACTGAGCACAAGGGTCGAATTGAACATCTTAACTTTAGGTTCCTATAACTGACTAATTGGGATGGATTGGTTGGACCAGCACCATGCCATCTTAGGCTGTCGTAATAAGGCATTCACTTGCCTAGATGAGGAAGGAAATCGGAGAACCGTCCAAGGAATTCCCAAAGCAGTTGCTATCAAATAAATCTCAGCAATGCAGCTGAAGAAGTGCTACAGGAAAGGATGCCAAATATTTGTAGCTCATATGGAAGAGGCACCTAAGGATAAGGTGTCAACTATTGAAGACCATGTAGTATTAATGGATTTTGAAGATGTATTCCAGGAGGTACCGGGACTACCACCGAAGAGAGATATTGATTTCTCTATAAACCTGATGCCTGGAGCAGCTCCAGTGTCAAAAAATCCTTACAAAATGAGTACACCAGAGCTGAAAGAACTGCAATTGCAACTTGAATAACTTCTGGAGAAGGGGTATATATGCCCAAGTGTGTCACCTTGGGGTGCCCCGGTCTTGTTCGTGAAAAATAAATATGGGACATTGAGATTGTGCATCGATTTCAGGTAGTTGAACAAAGTGACTATTAAGAACAAATATCCTTTATCGAGGATCGATGATCTCTTTGATCAGTTGAAGGATACCAAGATATTTTCAAAAATAGATCTCAGGTCAGGGTACCACCAGGTAAGTATAAAGGATGAAGACATCAGCAAGACCACCTTCAGAACAAGGTATGGTCATTATGAATTCACAGTGGTACAATTTGGATTATCAAATGAACCTGTTGTTTTCATGTGCCTAATGAATGGTATATTCAGGGAATATCTAGACGAGTTTTTCATAGTCTTTTTGGATGACATCCTGGTGTATTCCAAGTCAGAGGAAGAGCATGAACATCATATGAGGATGGTGTTGCAAGTGATAAGAGAGCACCAACTGTATGGAAAATTGAGAAAGTCTTCATTCTATCAAAAGCAAATCCATTATTTGGGTCATATCATTTCAAAGGATGGGATAGTCGTGGATCCTGAGAAGATAGAAGCCATCAGGGAATGGTCAGTGCCGAAGAATGTGACAGAATTCAGATCCTTTATGGGTCTAGCTATCTATTACAGAAGGTTCATTGCAGGTTTCTCAAGGATAGCTCACCCCATCACTTCCTTGCAAAGGAAGGAAAAGAAATTTCAATGGACAAAAGAATGTGAGAGAAGATTCCAGCAATTGAAGCAGTTGTTAACTAGTGCTCCAATACTGAGGATTGCAGATCCGAATGAAGATTTTGTAGTGTGTACAGATGCATGCAAAGAAGGACTAGGTGGAATCCTCAGTCAGAATGGGTTTTTGGTATGTTATGAATCCAGGAAGATGAAGGATCGTGAAAAGAACTATGCAACTCATGATTTGGAGTTGGCAGCCATTCTACACGCTCTGAAGAAATGGAGACATTACCTCATGGGAAAGAGGTTTGAACTGAGGATAGACCATAACGGTCTGAAGTATTTGTTTGATCAGCCAACCTTGAGTGCTAGGCAAAGTAGATGGTTGGAATTCCTTTGTGAGTATGATTTTTATATCAAGCATATCGAAGAAAAGGAGAACAAAGTGGTTGATGCACTCAGCAGAAGAGTGCATGAACTACATGCTATGACCATTAGCATGTATCAAAATGATATTAAAGGCATAATTTTGGAAGCTGCAAATGCATATTTGCAGTATGTGGAATTGGTAGCAAAGATACAGAAAGGTAAGATGCTATAGAAAGTGGAATATTATAAATTGGAAGTTGATGGAACACTCATGTACAAAAATAGAATTGATGTACCTAATTCTCAGGAATTAAGAATTATGATCTTGAAGAAAATGCATAATGTGACTTATGTTGGGCACCCTGGATATCAGAAAACAGTGGAAGCAGTTAAGAGCCATTACTTTTAGCCAGGTATGAAGAAGGAAATTGCATAATACATCGCTAGATGTATGGAGTGTCAAAAGGTCAAGGCTGAGCATAGTCACCCAGCAGGGTTTCTACTGCCATTGCCAATTCCTGGGTGGAAGTGGGAAGTGGTGACAATGGATTTCATCATAGGATTACCCAAAACAAATAAGAAACATGATTCCATCATGGCGATGGTAGATAATCTTACGAAAGCTGCCCATTTTATTACATTGAAGAATACTCACAAGGCAGCTAATGTTGTCAATATCTATATGAGGGAAGTAACACAATTACACGGTATTCCCAAGACAATTGTGTCTGACAGAGACCTAAAATTTACCTCAAAGTTCTAGAAGGGGTTATTTAAAGGGTTCAGAACAAATTTGAACTTCAGTACTTCTTATCATCCTGAGTCGGATGGGCAGAAAAAGAGGGTGAACCAAGTGATAGAAGATATACTAAGGATGTATGTGATGGAAAAACCATCTAAATGGGAAGACTACCTACACTTGGTAGAATTTGCCTACAACAATGGGTATCAAGCATCACTAAAGTTGAACCCGTTTGAAGCATTTTATGGCAGAAAGTGAAACACACTAATAAGTTGGGACAACCCAACTGATAGGGCAATGGTTGGGCCAGAGTTGCTCAAGGAAATGGAAGAGAAAATACTGAAAATTAAGCAGAAATTGAAGGTTGCCCAAGACAGGAAGAAAAGTTATGTTGATAAGAATAGAACCCACAGGGAGTTTAAAGTGGGTGATCATGTTTTCTTGAAAGTGAAAGCCAACAGAAGTTTCGTTAAGCTGAGAAGTTGCTCCAAGTTGGCAGCCATATATTGTGGGCCATTTGAAATCCTAGAAAGGATTGGACCAGTTGCATATATGCTTGCATTGCCTGCATCCATGATTGTACATAATGTGTTTCATGTTTAATTGCTTAATAAATATATACCTGATGCTAATCAAGTTATTGATTGGAATGTGATTTGGGTGGAGCAAGAAGGTGTCTTGCAAGTGCATCCGGTGCGCATATTGGACCGGAAGAGAAAGCAACTCTAGAATCGAGTCATAGGGATTGTAAAGGTCCAGTGGACCTGGTATGGTCCTGAGGACACAACATGGGAGCGTGAGGATGTTATGCGGTCGGAATACCCGCATCTTTTTAAATATTTTGAAAAATCTTGTTGATATTGTGTAAATAAGTTGCACTGGGGACAGTGAAAAAATAAGGAGAGGGGATTGTAATACCCCAAGGACGAGCCCCAATTGTTTTATGAATTGTGAACATGTTTTGTAGGCAGGTGAGTAGAGAAATTATAAGCTGGTAGGCTTATGTGTTAGTAGGTCGGAGAGCCTAGGTGTTAAAGGCCAAGATCTTGTTTTGTACATGTAAATATTCAGATTATTAATATAAAAACATCGTTGCATGTAGGCCGACCATAAAGAAAGATTGATGGGGGACTAAGCTCCACTAGGCTGGGTAAGGGAGAGGGGGATGAGAGGTTGGAAAGAGGGGATACGCATAAGGGATTAAGTCAAGAGAATAATAATTTATTATTATTATTTCAAAGGATGTTTAAAAGAATATGTTTTTATCCTAAGTTCCTAGGGAAGGACAGGTGACTTCCAAAAGGAAAGGAACGTGCTTCCTGAGTGATAGGTGTTGGCTCAGGCACATGCATACTTAAGGGGGAATTCTTGTTGTTGTGAGGGGGAACACAGGCACTTGAACGCACCCGCTCACTCGCTCAGGCACTCATGCATGCATAGGGGGAAAGCTCGCTCATGCAGGGGGGGGTTCATGCCTAGAGTTTGGCTCGCACTTTCATCATTTTGGGCTATGCTAGACTAGTCTGCCTGTCTCTCCTCACAAGTTCGCCTCCTGCCATCCATTTCCGCCATTATTGAACCCATGACCATTATGCACCTTTGTAATTTATTGATTCATCCCTTGCTTTTTTCCAATTAGCTATTGTGGTTGAAGAAGCAGGTTGTTAGGCCTGTGAGCAACTCTCTCTCCAGATGAGAGAGGTGGTTGTGGATTGAAGAAGCAGGTTGTCAGGCATGTGATAAACTCTCTCCAGGTGGCAGAGTGTGCTGAGGAGGTGAGTTCTCCTGGAAGGAGTCTTGTAGCTGCTACGGAGCTCTAAGAATTCCATTCTGGCCTGTTGCTGAATCTCAAGGAAAGGAAGGTGGAGCAGCTGATGGACTGTGTGACAGTGAAGGTGTATACTCCTAGGGTGGGACATGCATGTGGGGAATGAAAGTCTGTGAGTAGTGGGCGTAAGTGGCTCCTGGGAGAGAATCCTTCCTCTTGAACTGTGTGAATTTCCTATTGACCTTGCCTAGCCTAGGAATCCCTTGCCCGGTGGAGTTTATTCCCAGCTCAGGGGTAACCTACTGCTGAGAGTGATGAGAAGTGTGGTCTAAGGCTGGGAGGTTCGTGAAAGGTCTGCACACAGTTGGTGGTTTTTACTCCAGTTAAAATATAAGTATCATTGCCATGCTTAATTATGTATGTTACGCATGTCTGTGATTCTTGAATGTTATCATGTGTTCCGTTGCATGTAGGAATTACTACCAATTCCATTTGAATCTATATGATAGCAGTAACTCTGTGTTATTTGTTTTAAATTCATTAGAAATGCATGTTATATAGATATATGTATGTACCTCTGTGGCGTTGTCGGCAGTGGTGTTGATGGTCAGGAACATTACAAATTGGTATCAGAGCTAGTTTATTGAAGACAAGGTATTTGGGTAGTGTTTCCCGGCAGTGGTGTTGATGGTCGGGGACGTTACAAATTGGTATCAGAGCTAGTTTATTGAAGACAAGGTATTTGGGTAGCGTTGCCTGACAGTGGTGTTGATGGTTAGGGATGCTACAGCCTTACTGAAGATATGCAACACTTCATAATAGTTAATTACATATATTAATGATTATTCAATAATTAGTTATACTACAAGTCATCCCTCCTTCAATGCTTCATCCTCCAAGCATTGATAATTTGATCGCCATGACTTGAGTAAGTGATCAATCACCCGAAGAGAATCAATTCCCAAAACTTGGTATATATCATTGACTACACTGTCCACTTGGAAACCACCATGATAGTCCCATGAGGTAGAGAATTTCATCCCGTAGAATGCTTACAGTTCCTTTTCGTTACTTGTATTTACAAGGAGCAGACTACCAATAAAAGGCCTGGTAAAAAAGTTGTGAGAATTGATTCTTGAACCCTTTTTATGGTTCTCATCCCTTCCACACAATTTTCTACATCATATGGATGGGAAAATTAATTGAATCTGAGATAAGGATCTTCATTAAAATCCCAAGACATAATATGAAGCTCCCCTTTGGATAGAGTCCCAACAATGAACTCAAAAATGTTGACCACATTGATATGTTTATCAAAGAGTTTATTAAATGTATATATGTCTATCCCTTCTTGATTGTAAGTGAATGGCTTGTGAAATGAAATACTAGATGATTCGATAACTCTTCCCGGATTTATACTCACAAATCAAGGTAATGAATATTCAAGGAGTCAAGGAGAAACAAATGTAATCCCAACTTTTGTGTTATCAACCATTCCTTGTCCAACACCGGGAAAATATAAAACCATGGGGATGCCTAAAGATTCCAAGTGCTCAAGTGGGTTGATTCCGCTGAGGAGAAGTAGTTGAGGACTCCTAAGAGCACCACAAGAATTTATGACCTTAACTCCATTGCCCGGATTTAATAGAGCCATATGAGATGCTCCAACACTGTCCACATACTCCTCGACATAAGCCTTGGGATTCAACATAGTTTGTTCTCCTTGCACTTTATCACTCTTATTGAAGAGGATTTGGGAGACATTTTCTAGTATCACAATTCTAAGATTGTTGAAGTTTGCGTGCTCAAGTAGATCAGCTAAGGAATGGTGTAATCCTCTAATGTCAAAAGTGGTACCCCCAACTTTAGTTCCTTTAGTATGGTCCAATATATACCCGTTATAAGGATATGCTATGGATTTGAGAAGGCCATCTCTAAAGGCCCTTTGCCATTGTTTGAGAGCAGGACTAAATACCACAGAGTCCTCAAACCCACTGGTAGGATTGATAAACAAGGGAATCCTCCCAGCCCAAATCTTGTATATATGTTAATTCTGCTATGGTGTAGAAGCCAATGCTTATCATGCTTCTTCCACTAAGAATTATTCCTCTCTCATTATCGAGTTCTCGATGCCCGATTGACAGGGTATGGCCCAACCCACCCCATTCCAGTAACAATATTGTGAAATTTTGAGATAGTGTGGCTGCCAATGGGAAGCCTATTATTCCCTCGCCCATAATGATGTAGTCGTATAACTATAGAGTCGGCAACAAAGTAGCATCCAAGCAGACGGGCATATAGGCCAGATGCTCTTTGTTACCATCCAAATCTTTTATGGCCTTCTGAGTAGATTCATGCATAGAATAGTGTTGTGCAACACTATGAAGCTTTCTAAGCCATTTTGACAGCCACATTCTGTGTGACTCTGATGAAAAATAAATTCTTCTTCCCGGTTCATCATTTGATACACTTGCCAAAACTGTGATGTTGGCAGAATTTACGTACTTTAGGAAGGGAGCATTTTATAGGTTATAGGGAGAATGGAAGACTGTAGGTGATACATTGTAAGACGTTGTAATCATAGCACAACATTGTAGCATTGTGTAGTCCTACTGGATGTTTCTTTCAACGATTTTTCAACAAGCCCCTTATTTCTCTATTCCAATTCAACTCCATCTGCATCGGAAGAAGTAAGAATATATACACTGTGATAAAAAAATTTGTTTTGTGTCGTTTGAGAGACTATAGGATTAAGCCCTGACTAGATGTGTTATTGAAACACTCACCAAATATGGGTTTGTGTGTCTTTCCTGTATCTTTAATTGCCACACGTTTCTCCTTTGAGTTGGACTTGACAACGGAGGAAAAATTGGCATGCTTTTTTCTTTGGTTATTGCCATTAAAAAAAAAACAATTACCTTGAAAAATCTTCTGGTGTTCTTCTTGAAGTGAGATTTGGTTTTGGAAAAAACTCCTCTCCTTTAAATATGCCAAGACTGCCTTCTCTAATTGTCCTTCCATTATTTCATTCACAAATTTCTTCATTTCTTCTAGAGTGTTACTTATATTTTCCATAATGGTTTTAATTTTCATGTTTTTAAGAATGATATTTTCCATATTGAATGCATGTGCTTTTGGCTTTGACCAAGATTTCACTCTGATACCAATTGGAAGTTGTAAACGATATATATATATATATATATATATATTATTTATTAATTATTCATGTCTATCTTAAAAAACGGATGAACAGACTATATATATAAAGCCTTAAAGCCTTAGTGAAGAGATGCAACACTTCACAATAGACTTCACAATAGTTAATTACATTTATTAATGATTATAATAATTAGTTATACTACTATATGAATCAGTGGTATCAATGGAGTCTACTCTTTGTTGTTTTTTCTTACATGTCCCTAATGATGTTAGAGTACAAGGAGTTGGGCATAAAGGGAAAAACTAAGCCTGGTGAAGACTTCTCATGGAAATAAGAGGAGGATAATGATGAATCTTCTTTAATTTTGAAGGATCATTTTAGGAACTAATGCCACCAAGACCTTTGGTATTCATAAGTTCAACCACAGTTACAAATTTATGAAATTTTTGCAGGTTTATGAAATTTCTATGGAAAAAGATCTGTCAAAGCTTGAAATATCTAAAATTAAGCCTAAAGAAGTATCATCAAAAGCTAGTATAGATATATCCTCTAAGATTGTTGAAGTTAAAAACAAGTCCATCCACTTTAGAAAGCAACATTATCATTGAGTCTTCCCAAAAGGGATAGCAGCCCCAAAGTTTCTAACCGTAGTTGATCATGAAAAGAGGCATTTTAATATGGTTGTCCTTCAATGAAGAGTTGTTAAAGATGAATATAATATTAAATCTCATGAGTATGATGCCACTACTCTTAATGTTGATTTAAATTAGATGCATGTTGTGAGGCATTTTAATATGATTGTCCTTCATTGAAGAGTAGTTAAAGATGAATATAATATTAAATATCATAAATATGATGTCACTACTCTTCGTGTTGATTTAATTTAAATTAGATGCATGTTGTGGACATGGTGGAATGGCTATAATTGTATCAAAAGAAGTAATTTAGGCTATAAGCTTTATGATATAGTGACAAGAATGGAAAAACAATTAAAATAAGAAAAATATATTAATAAAAGCTAAAATTACTAAGATTCCATAGTTGGACGATAAAATTGTTACTCTAAAAGTTAATCCTAAAGATGTTAATGTTGTCAAATTATTAATAAAGGCTAAAAGTGTTGAGATTAAAGCATCAAAGGAAAAATTGAGTATTTTATATTCACATCATGTGAAAACTAAGGAGTTTGTTAGTACCTTTGAGAGGAAATGTTGATGGTTTAAAATGACGTGTTAAAGGAGAAAAATTATTAGCTTAGTAAAAATGTTAATACGTTCATCAGTGAGACGAAGATAATTGAAGTATAAAGTTATTCAAAATGTGAAAGATTGCAAAATGAAATGGACGAAAATGTTCTTCCCAAAATATCTTTCTAATCTAATGCAATTTCCAATAATGTTTGTCTATTGAAGATAAAATGGTAGATTTATCAAGTAGTGAATAAAATCTCAATATTAAAAAATAGCTTCTCTCAAAAGTAAAATTTTGAAGATAAAATGGTAGATTTATCAAGTAGTGAATAAAATCTCAATGATTAAAAAATAGCTTCTCTTAAAAGTAAAATTTTTGACCTTTTATATAAGCGTTAGGAAATGGAAAGTAATGTGGTAATGAAAAAAGAAAAGTTAACTAGTTCAAATGTTACTTTGAAAGCGAAGAAGCTAACAATTTAGAATCTACAAAGTCAAATATTTGAGAAGGAACATGGTATTATATCTTCAAACCAATCTAATGAGAAATTGAAGAAGTTTTTAGAAGGTGATTTAAAGCATATTTTAGGTAAGAAATGGATGATCGTTGACAAAAATATAATATGGGATAGGATTATCATTCAAATGAATCAATTTGGATTTTATTTTGATGTTTTTTTTTTTAGGAAAGTGAGTGTTTAATAAAAACATGTTTAACTTGATATCAATGAACTATGGGATGAAGTGGCTCAACAAGCTAAAATTGCTAGTTGTTTGATAATATTTTTCAATAATATGTCACAATAGGCTTTAGTACCTTATGGAATATATGACAAAACAAATATGATCATGAGTGTTGAAAGGGTGAATGTTAAGAATAATTTGTTATAGTTAGCTCAAAATAAGTGCAATGTTATGGATCAAGCTATTAAGGATTTTAAGAAGCATCAGAATCTTCATAAACTAGTACCTTTTTCCTTGGCATCTTCACTTTCTTGTCCACTCATACTTGGGGTTCATACCACTCAGTATGTTTGATGGTACAAAAATCCTTGAATGACATGGTTGTGTGAAATGTCTCACTAAGTGACATATATTCCCTCAAACAATCTGTAAACTCCTCATCGTGCTCTTGTTGTCTTTGATTCCTTGTTCATTTCCCCTTTGACCCAGGGGCTCCATTTTGTTTATTTTTCCATAGCCAAGGTTATATACCCTCATAGGCTAGGAGGATCACAAGCTCTAATACCACATAAATGTCCCCACTCAATTATTTTGGGTTTTTCACTTAGTTTAGCAATGTAGTCATTTCAACAAACAGTTTGCATACGAAAATTTATTAAACAATTTATATGTCTTTCTATTCTCTGTTTTTATTTACAATGAAGCACTAGTATTGGAAATCCAAAGATATTTATTGAAACAAATATTTCAGACAGTCATAGTACATTTAAAGATCTTAGCAATAGTACAGATAGCAAATAAGAGGAACCTGAGGTATATTTCATGTAGGTTTCCCTCGCTGATATGAAAAGGAATAGGACTGATATATACTTCCTGTAGAAGACAACCAACTATTCCAATGATTCCTACAGCAGTGAAGTCGTCCCAATAGTCATAGACAACACTAAATTCACCCCCATCAACATATAACAACAACCACAAGTGAAACTCGGCCCACAAGCAAGGGTTTGGCTCAGATCGTGGCCTTCACCAACAGGAAAATGTCTCCATACATAGAGATATAGCATGTTGTACTAACTCGACCTTGAGGTGATAGAAATTGTCCCATTCAATAGGGAACTTGTCCTAGCAGGCAAAAAACTCAACCAACAAGTGATGTCGCCTTCCTCCACAAATAACTTCGCCTCTTTGTCCAAGAAACTCACCCAACAATGAGGAAATCATCCCCACTGCTAATATACTCACCCAACACACTAAGTCGGTCCCCTATGCTGATACACTCGCCCAACACAATCAAACTCATCCCCCTCTGCTAATAAACTCTCCCAACAAGATAGAAACTCTACCTCTATGAAGAAAAACGACCCACAAACTCAAGAAAGTTCAGCCCAATACAAGCAAACTCCATAGCCAAATGATAAAACTCAGCCACACACAAAAGAACTCAGCAACCAAAAGATAAACTTTGTCGCAAATGAAGCACAATGAGAAGATTTGAGTAGGATATCTCCTCCACGACTGGCTAGGGTGGATAGTCTCACCACTGAATCCAATCTTTCTCTAGGGTTTTTTGTCCCAAGAGACAAAGCCACAAGATCTCTCTCAATTTTGTTTTTAGAAAATAATTAATGAATAATGAGAGAGGGTTCCCTCATTCTCCTTTTCTTTCCTCGTTGACCCTTTTCGGACCATTTCACCCTTTTAAAAAGCTAAAGTTACTTTATAAACTCAAGTCATTTAAAACACCCATTTTAATTAATTACTCAATGTCACTTTCGAAATATAACCCTTTCTAACCAAGTGACATCAAATAATCACCTTGACCCCCTTTTCTTTGTTGTCTATAGCCTACGGGAGTCAGCTAGGCTACTAGACCATCCATCTAGAGTGATAAATTGGAAAGGGACATCACACATCCACCCTCATTTGTCATCATTCTGAAAAATTATGATGGAAGGGCTTCTTAAGTTACTATGCTAGGGAATTATCAATATGAATTTAGCTTCCTCTCCATGTTCTAGGTTATCTAAGTCTAGCAGCATAATAGACTTAGGTAGAAGATTCACTTGGAAATTAGGGTAACATCCATAGAAGCAAGACGACAATTGAATGCTTTTAGAGAGAGAGAGAGATTTTCATAGCCAAATAAGAGCATTTTGGGCATGTTTGAAAAAAAAAGTCAAACTCCTAAAATTTTTCATGTTATAAGTGGAAAACTATCTTTGACTTCTTATAAATTGAGGTAAAAGATTAAATTTTCATGTTATAAGTGGAAAATTATCCTTGACTTCTTATAAATTGAGGTAAAAGATTGGAAAAAAAACAAGAATAAATCAATTAAAAAGACTAAGTTTGAAGAAAAATGATAATTTCATTGAAAAAAATAATTATTCTCTACAAAATATCTAATAAAAAAAAAAAATTTAAATGAATTTTTTAAACGAAAAAGTCTCACCCATTTAGAATATTTAGTTAACTTTTGATTGAGCATGAAGATTTGATATCTATGTAAAAATAACCAACCCCATCAAATAAAATAACAAACTCCCTCATGGTACATGAGATTTTACTCATGAAGATGCGGTATCTATATTTTATGTTGTTATTACCCACCTATTTTGTTTTGTATGTAACTTAAGTATATAAATTTAATTTTAATTCCGGTTTCTAAATGTGTGTCTTCCAATATATTTATAAGTATTTTATAAAATATCATATAAAATTTATCTCATATAAACATTATCTTAATCATATAAACATTATCTTAATCATGATGTAAGATACCCTAAGCCATGAGGATTTATAAGAAAAAGAAAAAAATCATGACTTTCCATTTCCCATCGAGGTTTCATTCTCAAAGGCACGTTCTTATCATCATATCATCTACAGTGAATCTTATCATCATATCATACAGTAAATCTTATCATACAACTTCATTGTCATGGGTTTTTTAAGTTGTTATTATATTAATTATGTAAAAATGTATTTATATCTACAAATAAATACATATTTAAACATTTTTTACATATATATAGCTAGTTTTTATATTACCTGTTATAAATGACGACACTGGTGCTGAGATCGCCATTAGAGGAAACCCCCCTACCACCAGGTGAAGAAGTTCCAAAGTATTACTTTGTGGTGACTCTAAAAACACTTAGTTACAAAGTTTGTCATGAGATGAAACCTCTGAGTAGATAACTATAACAAAATGAGTGGGTTTGCCTTCTTGCGGACCAAACTATGACTGTAAAAAACAAAAGTAACAATCCATAAAATTTATTTAGAAACATAATTATGAGGAAAGGGATGCTTGGGTGAATCTGGCCATTTCAGAACCATGATATCATGGAGAAGCTCCTCCTCGTTGTGCCTTTTCTTCGGATCAACTGCTCCAGAATCCAGTGACCAGTCCAAGCACTTTTCCATGATTTATTGCCAGAACTTCTACTCGGCATTGTCGTGCTTGAGAGACTCAATAGTGTTGCGTTGTTCCGCTTTGAAAACAGGGTGGGAAGACAGAAGGGGATTAGAGCTTGAGTCTTGAGCATGGACAAAGATAGAGATGATGGGAATGGTGGAGGGAGGCAGAGTAGGGGTGGGTTTTTCCTCAAAATCAATGGAGGTCGAGTGAGTAGGAGGAGGCTCCATTTGCAGATGACAAGCACAATTACAACCAGGGAGAACCAAGCTATGAGCGGTGGAATTGTGAACCAGAGAGTGACTTTCGCTAGCACATCTGGGTCTACCTTTCTCACGAGGCATGAAAGAAACCCAGAGAGGACAAGAGGTAGACTGGGTGAAAACATGAAAGATGATGTTGATGAGAAATATAACCAAAGATGGGAAAAATAGGGAATGAAAAACCGATGAAGGTTATGAGAGCCCAGAGTGATAAGAGGAAAGGTAGGTGTGGGCATCATTAAAGAGAGGGAGGATTTACAGGACCAGGTTCATTCTCCTCGAGGACATCATGCGATGGATGGTCAGGATCCATACCAGGAGCAGGAAATCAATGCAAAGGAGGATTCACATTAAGTTGGTGTCATCATTCGTCTTGCTTGAGGGAGGGTGAGGACATGTCAGCGTGTCCAGATGGCATGGGGTTGGGCTAAGTTGATAACACCTCATTTGGGGTGGAGATATCCTTTCATGCTAAATCCAAGCAATCTAGGAAGAGAAGATGTTCAGAGGCTTGAGTGGCGGAAAATATAAGGTCTTGATCTTGAAGATCACCCCTGCATTGGAAAGCTTGGCGGATACATGGTTGGTATCACGTCGGTTGTGTGAGGGGATTCAGACCAAGTTAGGTAGAATGAAATAACAAAGGAGCTCAAGATTGCTTAGTAGTTTCCAGCTGGGGCATAGTTTGGCATGTTTCGATCCTTTGAGAAGCTTTGAAAACATTTCTATGATTACCTAGGAGTCTCCTTCTATGATTAATTTGTGAAAGCCTTTGTGTGTGGCAACATGGAGGCCTTTAATTAGCATCCATAGTTCTACAATATTGTTGGTATCATTTCCCATATTTCCCGCCATGGTGAGAACGATGTGACCTTGATCATTTCTTATGACTACGCCAAAACCCGCTAGTCCAGGGTTACCTTTCAAGGCTCCATCAAGATTAAGTTTAAGGAAGACATAAGGGGCAAAGATCTAGGAAGTGGGACTATGGGAGGTGGGCGATCGGGAGGGTTTGGAGATGGATATGGAGTCAGGAGTAATGTGTCAATTGATGAGAATTATTTTTTCTATGGGATTGCACTTGAAGTCATCTAGATTCCAAGGCTGGGAGCATATTGTTTCTTGGATGCAATCTTTTATCTTATTCCATACTTGATTTTCTGTGTGGATCACTGAATGAAAAATACTTCAGTTTCTTTATTTCCACAAATTCCAAATGACAAACCCAGGAATTAATTGCCAAATTCTATTGAGGATAGGATTTTTAAAAAATGGAATTTTCCATCGCTCAATAGTGGTCTTGATGCTTGTTGAGTCTATGTCTGATCTATGCATGATTTGAGCGGCTTGTTCCCAACTAAGAAAACTAAACTCACATTGATTGAGAATGTGTTTTGTGGTTTCCTCGTGTGCATGGAATAGTGGGAAAATGGAGGGACCTGTGAACCCTCACAGATTCTCCCAAGTGAGAATGTGATTTTGGATTAAAACCTAGAGGAAAGTGCTTACCCTGGGCCACAAGATTTTTTTCCAAATTTTGTTCCATGTTTCTTCCTTTTCCAAAATTTTATGCTTAGATTTGAGTGTGTAGGATTCTTTGATAGAGAATACTCCTCTGGCGGTGTGACCCCAACAAAGAATGTCCAGTTCATGGTGGATGTGTATCTTCCGAGTTACCACCTCTACAGTCCAAGGTATCATGTTGAAATCGAGGGTAGGACAAGTTCTTGATATTTGTTTTTCCATTCTCTCCAGAAAGAGTGAACTGAGTGGTCTTTCCATAATTTTTGAACTGTAGAGGTGGCTCGATGTTGCATACTTTGGTAAATGTCTTGCATAATTTTCTTAGAGTTGAGAGGGGAGATTTGTTGCCAATAGTTCGACCAGAAAAGTGCAGTTTGACCATTCCTTATTTCCCAAAAAGCATGATCTTGTACAAGTGTGTGATTGTTATAGGCTATGTTCCAAATTGAGGAGCCGAGAAGTAGATTGTTAAGGCAAATGAGATTGTTTTCCTCAATTCCAAGTGCATATTTGTATCTCCAAAGTTTTTCCCACGGTTCTGAACGATGTGTGAGCCATATTGTTAGGGTACGATCCTAACCCCTCTCCATGGGTCATTAGTTAGTAGGATATGTTTTCTATGTAATAAAGGTCGACATTAGATAATAAGGCCTGATAAATAAAGGAGAATGCGTCAATGTAAGAAGACCTAATAGAAGCTTTCACTTCTAGAAAGATCTTCCTCTAGAAGTTTCCTTAGAAGGTAGAATTAGTATAAATAAGAGTAGGAGGCATTGGATATTTTTTTCTTAGAGATTATTGTAATAGAGCTCTGCTCTGCTGGAGGTTTCCCCCTCGAAGAGGCAAGTGAACATTGTTATCATTAATAAAGGTGCTCTTTCTAGTGTTATTATGGTATTATTATGATATTGTTCTGGATATATCATTGTTTTTCTGCCATTTCTTTCTAAATATTTATGTTGTGCATACTATATTATATCTCGAATATTTCAAGTGGTATCAGAGCTCTTTCCTGGGAAAGACTTGTGGGGTATTTTTTTGTTTCTAGGGTAGAGACATATTTCGGCGTCTTTAAGCTACAGATCTCTATTTTTGCATGCATAAACACGCGGTTAGGGAGTAATACACATAGGAAATACAAGTGGTTCTTAAGAACACATCTATTGGCCACCCTTTTAACCCCTATTGGTACCCCTTCGAGTGGTAGTGCATCAGAAAACACCTATATATGGATTAACATAGGAATCATGAATCCCTCCATAAATAAACCAATCAGTCGTCAGAATGTTATAGTGTCACCGAGAACAACACTCAGGAAGAGACTCTCTAGTACCTGGGTAGTCGGGTAGTATGGATAAGGGTATGGTCTAGCCTCCTTAGTTGGTGCCTTGAGATATTGCGTCGAGTACTATTGTTGGACCCCGCACATATGTAAGAGAGATATAGCACAGGGAAAACACTTGACTGTAGACACCCTTCAAACCATAACCATTGGGATGAAAACAATTGATCTATTGCATTGCAAATTGGCCCCTGTCACATTTGTTCATTGTAGAAACACTCCCTACCGACATTTTTTATTATTGAGAATTTGGGAATTCTACCACTACAAAATTATTCAGGGCAGAGTATAACTCCATAGGAGTAAATAAAAGAAAAAAGTATGGGGTCCATCAATACCCTTATTTGTAACCTAGTCCATTTAATTCCTCTCTTCATTCTCATCACAGTGGTACCCTTCACGTTTAGTCATTTTTTTCCCCGTGATCCCACCCCTTTCTGAGACACCCGTATTTGACACATATCCCATTGGAATCCTATCTTTGTCCTTATCACCTTGGTACATCTCACTTTTTGTGGCCCCGATTTACGTCCCAACACCTCATCCACTACCTAAGTCGCTATCATGCCAAACACCAGAGCTCAGATCCAAGAATACTGGGAGACTAGGATGTGCAACTTAGAAACAAAAATGGAATCCATCACCACTACCATACGATTCGAAGTCAAACAGTCCCTCTGAGAAAAATTCCACGTAGCCATCTGTGAATCCATGTAACAATTCACAAAAGGTAAGCAAGTAAAGCCCAATGAAGAGGACCCTCAACATTCCCATTATGAGCATACTCATTCATCCCACTCCCCTTGGGGTTCTCCACACTCTTGGAATAAGGTACCCAAATTTGACATAAATAAATTTGATGGATCCAACCCAGCAGGGTGGGTCTCTCAAATCGAACAATACTTCTCCCTCCATAATATTTGGGATGATGCGACAAAAATCCATGTAGGGGTTTTTTACCTGGATCAAGAAAGATGGCAGTGGTTGATCCAGGTGGATATTGGTGGTCACCCACCTATTCCAACTGGCTCACATATATATGTCATCTTGGAAGTTTCACTTTTCATCTTGGCAGTTTTTTTCTAGCTTTTTGTGTCCCAAACTTTTGGGCTCGTTTTGAGGCCCTAAACAACGTTTTTGGGTCCTCCACAGTCACATTACAAACAAATTCAAATTATGATGACATAATGTGTATTCCTCAGATATACCTTTCCAACAAGATATAGTGTGCCTAAAATGGATATCGTATGAAAAAGTTATAACCCTGGGAAGTTGATGTACCAACTTACCCCAATGAGGCCCACATGACTTTTGGCGCTTCATCTCCAAGGGTTAGGATTTTGGATGTCTAGGGTTTTGGAATTCATGTTTGATGTAAAAAGGCCTTTGGAGCCCCATTGTACTCATATTCTTGTGAATGAGTGCAGTCATCACATATCTTCTCATAGATAATCCACCACCATTCTAGCAAGCTTGTTTCAATCTGCATTTTACAGTTTCAGCATATTTATTTATTAAATAGAAGCCAAGTTTGTTGTATCTCTATTATTTTTTATTGTATCTCTATGTTAATAATATAGATCTGTATTAATTTCATTATGCCCATAAAATATAGATCAGTGGTATTAGAGCGGTCTACTCCTTGTCGTTCTTAGTGCATGTCCCTGAGGAGGTCAGGGTACAAAGAGTTGAGTCTCAAGCTTGCTTCTCTTGAGAACAAGAGCTCTAACACGCCCAAGCGACCTTCCATGGAGAGAGAAAATAAAGATGACGGGACAAGAGATCCTTTCAAATTGTTGCTCGAGGAAGGCCCTGTGCAACAGAGGAACGGGATGATGGATAGTTTTGTGCAAAGCCTTCGACGACTACCAATAGGCAACGCATCTTCCTCAAGCAGAGGTGCCCCCCCATTCAACGTACAGATCAACTTTGATATTCCTATATTTGAATGTCAGATAGATGTAGATGTTGTAGAAAAAAATTTGAATCTACTAGAAGGATATTTTTTTGTCCATAACTTCTCTAATAGAGAAAAGATTACATTTTTTCTCCTAAAAGTCGTCCCCCATGTCAAATATTTGTGGGAGACTTTCTGCGAGAAAAAAGGAAACAAAGGAACCCTCATTATTTACAGTCGCACTCACCCAGGATTCCTTCATGGATGTTATTAAGGAACAATGCTACCCTATTGGAAGTTATGATGACCTGTATGCAAGATGGACCACATTGCGACAGGAAAGCGACCAAACAGTGTCGGAGTTCACAAATATCTTCCATACCTTGTGCACCATGTTGGGTATCAAATATTCTGAGTGACATCTGGTGCTCAAGTACCATGACAGTCTACATAGATACATTTAGACAAAAATGGAGTTTATGGACATCTTTTCCTTAGGCGCAGCCTATCGATATGTTTTCAAAATCGAGCAGAAGGTTATAAAAAGACGTGGCAGTTTGGGTCTGGAAACCCCTCACAAAAAAATCAAGGAAAGGGTAGCCCCAACCCATAGAACAAAGGGCAGAGAAAATATGGACAACCTCAGGACAACCAGTCTAAGACGCAAATAAAGAAGGACATTGGAAAGACGAATAAAGACACCGGAAAGTGGTGCGACTTCCATAAGAGCCCCTGGTATAACATTGTTGATTTTCACTCAAAGTAGTCATTGGTGGCGAAGGTGAAAGCCTATGAATTAGATTTGGGTCCCAACTCAGAGTCAGAACCATCAAAGGGGAGATGAATTATTGACACAAAACCCAGTGCCACCGTTGCTACCACCAAGATCCATCCCGGTGAACCTGATGAGCCAGAGGAAGGTGAGCACCTCTTTCATTCACAAATGTGGGTGAAGGGTACTCTGATGAAATTCATCATTGATAGTGGTAGTCAGAAGAACCTCATCTTAGTGTAGGTCTTCAATTTGTTGTCACTTCCAAGAACGTCGCACCCGCATCCATACACCATCAAATGGATCTACAAAGGAAGTGATCTTTGCATCATCCAACAGTGCCACGTGTCCTATGGAATCAGGCCCTTCAAAGTTGGGGTATTGTTTGATGTCTCTCCCCTTGAATTTTGTGATGTTATTTTGGCCCAACCTGATTTATGGAAATTTCATGTTGTATATGAGTCTAGGACTCACAGTTTTATTATTACTTTGGACACGAAATTGTAGAGGATACCCAAGGTAGTCCCACCTACTCCCATTTCCTTGATCTCTTCTAAGAAATGAAGTAAGGTCATCTCTCAGACCAGGAAGTTTGTCTTCTTCGTGATTCACTCTCAAAGTGAGCATAAGGTTGCAACCACATCCATGGCCTCTGCGGCCAATCTCTCCGTGTAGCAGAAGCAAGTAGATAAGGTCGTGGAAGAATACAAAGACATCTTCTCCTGACCCAGTGAGGTACCTCTACATTGTCAGGTCAAGCATTCAATCGATCTAACCTCCAGTTCAATGCTACCAAATGGGCCAGTCTATCGCCACTCTCTGTTAGAAAATGAGGAGATCAAGCGTCAGATCCAATAACTTCTCCAAAATGGGCACATATGACCCAACTCATCACCGTGTGGAAGCCCAATCATGTTGGTGCAGAAGAAAGATGGGACATCATGACTCTGCATCGATTATCGGGACCTAAATAAAATCACAGTTAGAAACTGGTACCCAATTCCCTGAATCGACGATCTCCTTGACCATCTCAAGGGGGCCAAATACTTCAGTAATATTGATATGAATTCTAGCTACCATCATGTCCAAATAGAGCAAACAGATGTATGGAAAACTACCTTCAAATCCAAAGAAGGTCTTTTTAAATGGTTGGTCATGACCTTTGGTTTGATGAATGCCCCAACAAATTTCATGAGGATGATGGTCGATATCTTGCATCCTTTCACCAATTCTTTTGTGGTGGTGTATCTGGATTACTTCCTCATATACAACAAGAATTGGGCGGAAAACTTGCAGCATATTCAGTAGGTTCTGCACACTCTGCAACAACACAAGCTATATGGAAATTTGGAAAAATTATCCTTCGACATGGAAAGGGTCCAGTACCTAGGCTACATTATTGATAAGCATGGGGTGCATGTAGATCAAGCCAAGATCTAGGTCATTCATGACTAGCCAGCCCCAACCACACTCGTTGAGCTTCTAATCTTTTTAGGCCTTGTCAATTTCTATCGCGGGTTCATGTTGGGATTCTCCCATATTGCATGGGCCCTTAGTGAAGTAACCAGGGGTGGTGGTAAGTAAAAGTTAGTGTGGGGCATGTCACAACAACAAGTGCTCGATGATTTGAAGCAGCGCTTGTTCTCAACCCTAGTTCTTTCATTACCAGGCCTGCAACAACCCTTTGAGATCAAGACATATGCTTCAGACTTTGTTATGGGTGTAGTTCTCACTCAGTATGGACATCATGTGGCCTATCACAGTGAGACACTATCAGATGTCGTTCATAATTAACCTACTTATCACAAAGAAATGTACTCCATTGTGAAAACCTGCCACTAGTGGAGGCAATACATTCTCGGGAAGGAGACAGTCATCCACATCGATCATAAGTCATTGCAGTCCATGCAGAAACAAGGAAAAATCTAGAATGACCTCCATCATAAGTGGTCCACATACTCACAACAATTTCATCTCAACATCAAGTATAATACACGAAGAAACAACCACATCATGAATTTTCTCAGTCGTCTGCCAGTTGCAGCACTCACCATGGTGCTAAACTCCTGCGGCCATGAGACCTCCAAATGGCCCCAAATCTATGAGAGAGATCCTGACTTCGCTGCCACCTACCAGATGTTGGGCGAAAACATAGCTGTCATTGATTTCCATCTTCAGGACAGGTTGCTAATATGTCATCTGGGCCATCTCTGCATTCTATCAAGCGAGTGAGCGAAGCTGATTTGGAAATACCACTACAGCTGAGTGGCATAACACTTCGGCATAGAAAAGTTAGTGGCAATGTTGAAGCAACATTTCTATTGGAAGAAACTTTGACATAATGTCAGCAAGTATATTAGTTCCTTCACTGCATGTGTTATTTCCAAACTGGCCATTAATAAACAAGGCGTGTACACCCCTCTGCCTACTCCTGAAAGGCCCTCGGAATCCATCTCAATGGACTACATTTAGGGCCTTCCATCAACTCAGCGGGGAAATGACTATGTTTTTTGTGGTGGTTGATCATTTTTCTAAAATGACGATTATGGTCACCTGTAAGAAGAGCATCATAGCAGAGGCCACTGTCAAGCTCTTCTTTGAATGACTGAGGGTACATTTTGGGATACCACAAACCATTGTCTCATATCGAGACAACCGGTTTATCATCACATTCTGGTCAAGCCTCTGGTCACTGTTGGACCCAAATATCACCAAATCCACCACCTTCCACCCCCAGATGGATGGTCAAACCAAGATCGTCAACTGATTATTGTGCATATCACGCATATGTACAATTCCAAGCATCCTCGCACATGGGATGAGAGCCTTCACTATGTTCAACACAACTACAATAGATCCATACATATCTCAACCAGCCATAGTGATCCAAGTGGATATCAGTGGCCACCCACCTTTTCCAACTGGCTCAAAATAGTTTTCTGGCAATTTTGGCAACTTACTATTTTTAGCAGTTTTAACTTCTGAGGCCATTTTGAGGGCCTAAATGAAGGTTTTCAGGATCAATCTTCTCAATGATAACTAAAGGAATGATTGAGCCCCCAAAATGAATCTCCTCGACGGTACCTTTCCAACGGGATATTATACGCCTAAAACAGAGATCGTATGAAAAAGTTACGACCCTGGGAAGTTAATGTACTAACTTACCCAAACGGGGCCCACATGACTTTTGGCGTTTCATCTCCTAGGGTTAGGTTTTTGGATGTCTAGGGTTTTCGGAATTCCTTTTTATTGTAAAAAATCCTTCAGAGCCTCATTGTAATCATCTTCTTGCGAATTCGAGTAGCCGTCACATCTTTTCTCAGAGATAAGTTTCCACCATTCTAGCGAGTCTTTCACTCTGTATTTTTACAGTCTCTGTACATTTATTTCATTAATAGAAATCGTGTATTATTGTATATATGTGTTTATGGTTGCATCTCTGATACATTTCTATTACATTATTGAATATCTATGATATCTCTATGCATTTCGTTATTATATCTCCGCTCTCATTTCGTGCCGAAAATAAATCTGGATCAGTGGTATCAGAGCAGGCTGCTCTTGATCATTTTTTTCAGTGCATGTCCCCGAAGAGGTCTAAGTATATCAAGTTGGGTCTCTATCTTCTCTCTCTTCAATTCAATCGATCTCTCATGCCCAAGGAACCCTCAATGCCGGAAGAAAATAAAAATGACGGAGCATACGATCCTATCAATCTGTTGCTTAAGCAAGCTCTCACGTGACAGAGGGACGAAATGATGAAGAATTTTTCCCACATCCTTCAATGCCTGCCGATAGCAGCAGGCGCATCTTCATCAAGTGGCCACTTTGGAGGCACCTCGCCTTTCAAGGTACAAGTTAATTTTGATATTCCTTTATTTGAAGGACAGATAGACGCAGAAGCCCTAGAAAAATGGTTAACTCTGCTAGAAGGTTATTTCTCTGTTCACAATTTTTCTGATAGAGAAAATATCACCTTCACACTCCTTAAAGCTCTCCCTCATGTCAAACATTGGTGGGAAACTTATTGGGAGCAAAGTTCCACAGAGGAGTCTGGAATATATGGGGTCGAGCCCACTTGGGATTTTTTTGTGGATGCAGTAAAGGAAGAGTATTACCCTGTTGGCAACTATGAGGACCAGTACATGAGATAGTCCACACTGTAGCAAGAGAGGGGCCAAGTAGTTCCGGAGTTCACCAATACCTTCCATACCTTGCACACCAAGCTAGGTATCAAAGACTCTGAACGACATTTGGTTCTGAAATATCGTGGGGCTCTACACAGATACATACAAACTGAAATGGATTTTCTAGACATATCATCACTCGGTGATGCTTATCGATATGCTGTTGAAATCGAGAAGAAATTTAAGCACCAGAACAAATGGGATTTTGGGTCTACAAATCCGCAACAACCAAAGTATGACAAAGACGTCCCTAACAAACAGTCTCTCGAAAACAAGTCCAAGTCACAGGAAAAGAAGGGTCACGGGAAGACAAAGAAGGACACTGGAAAATGGTGTGATTTCCATAAAATCCCCTGGCACAACATCGATGAATGTCACTCAAAACAGTCATTGGTGGTCGATATCAAAGACAAGGAGTCAAACCCTGATTCAAAATCTGATTTTGAAAATACTTGTAAAAGACAGATCATCGACGCAAACCCCACTGCTATTGTTGCGACCGCAGCAATTCAACCAGAAGAACCAACAGATCCTGAAGAGGGGGAGCGCCTTTTTCATTCACAGATGTGGGTGAAGGGGACCCCACTGCATTTTATTGTTGATAGCAGAAGCTAGAAGAACTCATATCAGCAGAGGTCGTCAAACAGTTGGGATTGTCGACAACACCACACCCGCAGCCATACAACATCGGGTGGCTTCACCAAGGACGAGATCTTCATGTCAGTCAACAGTGTTGATTGTCATACAGCATCCAACCCTTCAATAATGAGGTATTATGTGATGTTTCCCCACTGGATGTCTATGATGTTCTCTTGGGCCAACCATATATGTTGAAGTGTCATGTTGTTTATGAGTCTCGACCTCGCAGTGTCATTGTTTCTCTAGGGGGTCATCTCTACAGAATACCAGAGATAGTTCTGGCTATTGTTCCACCAAAAAAGTGTCGCAAGGTAGTATCTCATACTACAAAATTCAGCTTCTTCACAATCTGTTCAAAAGGTGAACAAAAGGATATTGCAACCACTATAGCCTCGGCCCAAGCACCTTCTATCCAACAGAAGCAAGTCGACAAGATTGTAGCAAAGTGTAAATATTCCTTCTACACAAAATAATATTGTGTATCCAGACTGGTTAAAAAGGTCTAAGCCTTCCAGCCACATGCTCATGATAGCCTTCCACAAATCGAGCAACGCAACGTCTCCAACAAGGCAAGCAGCTCACCAAGATTCAGATTCAACAAACGCTTTTTCCTCTCCCCCGAGCACTCAACGTAATGGAGACCATTGCTTCCTAAGGAGGGAGGATTTATCTAGGTGGATATCGGTGGCCATCCACCTTTTCCAACTAGCTCAAAATAGTTTTCTGGCAATTTTGGCAACTTACTATTTTTAGCAGTTTTAACTTCTGGGGTCATTTTGAGGGCCTAAATGAAGTTTTTTAGGGATATAGCTTCTCAATGATATCAAAAGGCATGATTGAGCCCCAAAAATGAATCTCCTCGATGATACCTTTCCAACAGGCTATCATACGCCTAAAACGGAGATCATATGCAAAAGTTACGACCCCGGGAAGTTGATGTACTAACTTACCCAAACGGGGCCCACATGACTTTTGGCGCTTCATCTCCTAGGGTTAGGTTTTTGGATGTCTAGGGTTTTTGGC